>CM044018.1:7764950-7917450 GCA_024085815.1 Flaveria linearis | reverse complement strand
TGAACCGGAAATTGAACGCTTTGCAAGAAGGAACCGAGCCAACCAAATGGAGGGAGGTAGTAACAACCGACCCCCACCACAACACAACATTCCACAAAATCCACCACCACCACCTACCAATGACCGTAACCTCAACCCAAACCGTAGACAAGCTCATAGCCATAGTAACCCACTTTTTGAACATGTGAACCAAAACCCCATGGGTCACTTTGGCCCACCAAACTTAGATGAGCTAAGAAATGCTATTCATGAGGATGAGCCATTTAGTGTTCCATCTTACCAATCACCCGAACGGGTGAGTGTTCACACCTATCACACGGGTGATAGTGATGATTATGAGTATGACAATGAAGGCAATGGGGGGTTCTACAATGAAGGAGGGTATGTTGGTGATTATGGCTACCAAGGTGATAATTATGATGAATGGAACCATGGGTATATGGAGAATGAGAACTACAACTACAACCGTCAACATAGACAAAACCAATTTAGGAATCCAAACATGAATGCCAACCCAAACCAAATTCCTCAGTTTGTCGGTGTAGCTAACCAAGGACCACAAAGAAGATACCCAATGCATCAAGAAGTGAATGGTCCTCCACGCCAACAACCTCAATGAGCTAGAACACAAGGCGTGAATGGTAGGTTCCGACCCATCATATCGGACAATGTCTCTCCTATTGTTCCACCAATTCCGGGAAGGCGTTCATTTGATTGTAAGCCCAACTACATCAACATCTTACCTCATTTTCATGGCATGTCAACGGAGGAGCCTTACACACACATATCTGAATTCTCCGACATATGTGGCACAATTGGAGGCCACAACTTCTCACAAGATGAGGTGCGTTTAAGATTGTTCCAATTTTCATTGAAGGACAAGGCAAAGCAATGGTTTTTAACCTTGCCGGCTAATAGTATTCGAACATGGGGAGAAATGCAACAAGTCTTCCTTGACGAATACTATTCAATGGCCAAAACGGATGAAATGAGGGATGAGATCCGGACATTCCAACAACAATCCGGAGAACCACTTCATGAAGCTTTTACTCGTTTCAAAGAGTTGATAAGAAAATGTCCACATCACCAAATTGAGCTTTGGGAGCTAGTGAAGAGTTTTGTGAACGGATTGACAAAAGAAGAAAGAAAATACCTCAAGTCTACTAGCAATGGAACCTTGTTGAATAACCCCGAGGAAGAGGATTGGGAGTTCCTTGAAAGGATGAGTAAGAACTCAAGAGCCGAAGAATCCGCGGATAGGAAAGCAAAGCACCCTATCCAAAATCCACCTCCGACATTGACTCAAGTGCAAAGGATCGAATAGCCGCGTTGGAAAGAGAGTTAGCTCGCATGAAGAAGAAAGATGTAAATGCGGTTCAATTCGCAGTTTGTGAAGAATGTGGGGACATTGGTCATAGAGCCGATAGTTGTCAAGTAAACATGGCTCAAGGAACCGAAGAGGTGAATCAAGTTTATGGAGACCGGAAGCCTTTTGACATGAACTCCAACACTTACCATCCGGGTTTGAGAAACCATCCCAACCTTAGGTATGGTAATCCTTCCAACCAAATGAACCCAAACTTTCAACCGGCAAACCAAGGTGGACAAGGCTATCAAAACCGCCAAGGGAACAATCAAGGGGGAAATTACAACCAAGGTGGCTACCAAAGGAACAACTACAATCAGGAGGTAATCAAGGCTACAATCGGGATGGTAACTTCCAAAGAAATTACAACAATAATCAAGGTGGACCATCGGGAAGCCAAGGTGGTGGAGATGACTCGTTGAGTGCAAAGTTAGATGCTCTTATGAATATGGTGAAAGAATCTAACAATGACATCAAGGAGATGAAGAGAGCAAATGAAGTAAGAGACAAATCACATGAAGCTCTCACAAGGCAAGTTGGTCAACTAGCCGAAGATTTGGGCCGACTTAAGGGAAGCGGTGGAAGATTGCCAAGTGATACAACCGTGAATCCACAACATCAAGGCTCAAGTTCTAAAAACACACGCGAGGTATCAATCAATAAACTTACTTTGCGTAGTGGTAAGGTAGTTGACAATGGTGTTAAACCACCACCACCTCAATTTGTTGAAGGGGTGGTGGAAGATGTTACTGATGAAAGTGACGATGAGGGTGAAAGTAGCCAAACGGGTCAAAATGAAAATTTTTCTGAAAAATCTAAAACCAAACCCGTTGAGGTTACACAAACTCCTAAGGCTAAGGAAAAGGTGGTGGAGGGTAATACCGTTCCTTTTCCCGAAGCTCTTAAGGCACCCTTACAAAAAGTGGTAAAGAAAAGAGGTCCACAACAAGATGAAATGTGGGAAATTTTTAAACAAGTGAAGATTAATTTACCACTTTTAGATGCAATCAAACAAGTTCCTTCATATGCTAAGTACTTAAAAGAACTATGTACCCAAAAGAGAGCTCACAAATTCCCTAAAAAGCTTGATTTGACTGAAAATGTGAGCTCTATTCTTTCGGGTGCCCTTCCACCTAAGCTACAAGACCCGGGAGCGCCTATTATACCTCTTCAAGTGGGAGAATTCAAAATGACAAGGGCACTCTTGGATCTTGGTGCTAGTGTAAGTATTTTACCGGGTAGCTTGTATGATCAATACGACTTTGGTCCGCTTCAAGAAGCTAAGACCACCGTGGTATTAGCCGATTTAACACCCAAGCTTCCCCGTGGGATAATTACTGATGTGATAGTAAAAGTTGAGAATTTTTATTATCCGGTGGACTTTTTAGTACTTGATTATGTTTCCATAGATCAAACCAAACAACCTACGGTTATCTTAGGTCGACCATTTTTGGCAACTTCAAATGCTCAAATTAATTGCAAAACGGGAACGGTTGACATGACATTTGGTAACAATAGGTTGAGACTTAATGTATTTTCAGGGATGACTGACCCTCCTATCAATGATGAATGCTACATAGCCGACATTATTGATGAGTGTATACCTCTATGCGACATGGTCGTTGAAGAGGAAAACACAATGGAGGATTGTTTCATGTTTGACAGGTTGAGAGTGGAAACTGAAAAGCAATTAGAGGAGGAAGAAAAGGAGATAATGAGTGCTGCCATGAGGAGTGAACGACCACCATGGTCGGTTCAAGTGGAGCCACTACCCGAGAAGATCGACACCGGGTTGAAACCTTCATTGCAAGAACCACCACAAGTTGAATTGAAAGAATTACCAAAGCATTTAAAATATGCTTTTCTTGGTAAGAATGAAACTTTACCTGTTATTATTGCTTCTAATCTATCCATTGAACAGGAAGGTGCGTTGATGGAAGTGTTGATTGCTAACAAGGAGGCGATTGGATGGACCATTGCGGATCTAAAAGGAATTAGCCCCTCAATTGTTATGCACAAAATCATCACGGATCCGGAAGTCAAACCATCACATGATGCCCAACGAAGGTTGAACCCAAACATGAGAGAGGTAGTCAAGAAGGAGGTATTGAAATGGCTAGATGCAGGTATCATCTTTGCAATCTCTGACAGTACTTGGGTGAGCCCTACACAAACTGTACCAAAAAAGGCGGGCATCCAAATTGTTAAAGATGACTCAGGTAACGAGGTAGCTACCCGGCCAGTAACCGGGTGGAGAATTTGTATTGATTACAGGAAATTGAATGCTGCTACCTCAAAAGATCATTTCCCCTTACCATTCATTGATCAAATTGTTGAGAAACTATCAGGTCAGAAATTTTATTGCTTTCTAGATGGTTATTCAGGTTATAACCAAATAGCTATTCATCCTGAAGATCAAGAAAAGACTACATTTACTTGCCCTTATGGCACGTTTGCATTTAGGCGAATGCCCTTTGGGTTATGTAATGCCCCTGCCACCTTTCAAAGGTGTATGATGAGTATCTTTTCAGATATGGTGGGGGAGTCATTAGAAATCTTCATGGATGATTTCTCAATTTTTGGCACATCGTTTGAATCATGTTTGCTTCAATTAGAAAAAGTTTTAAAAAGATGTGTTGAAACCAATTTGGTCCTTAGTTGGGAAAAGAGCCATTTTATGGTTCAAGAGGGGATAGTATTGGGTCATGTTGTGTCTAGCCGTGGGATAGAGGTAGACCATGCCAAAGTGAAGGTTATTTCCACTTTACCTCACCCCACTAATGTTAAGGGCATTAGGTCATTCTTGGGGCATGCCGGTTTTTATAGAAGATTCATAAAGGGATTTAGTGTCATAACCAAACCATTGTGTAATCTATTGTTAAAAGATGCCCCATTTGAGTTTAATGAAGAATGTGTAAAAGCCTTTAACATATTGAAGCAAAAATTAATTGAAGCTCCAATCTTGCAATCACCTAATTGGAAATTGCCTTTTGAAATAATGTGTGATGCGAGTGACTATGCTATTGGGGCTGTCTTGGGTCAACGGGTTGATAAGAAACCCGTTGCCATATACTATGCAAGTAAAACTCTCTCAGATGCCCATTGAATTATACAACAACTGAGAAGGAATTACTTGCGGTGGTATATGCTTTAGATAAATTTCGGTCCTATATATGGGGTAGCAAGGTTATTGTCTATTCTGACCATTCTGCTGTTAGGTACCTCATGGAGAAAAAGGACGCGAAACCAAGGTTGATTCGTTGGATTTTGTTATTGCAAGAATTCAATCTTGAGATCGAGACAAGAAAGGGAGTGAAAATGTAGTCGCAGATCACTTGTCAAGAATTCAACCGGTGGAAGAAGATACCACGCCGGAGATAAATGAACAATTCCCGGATGAACACATCATGTCTATCACCACCAATAACCCCTGGTACGCCCATTTTGCAAACTATTTGGCTACAGGTACATTGCCGGAAGGATGGAGTAGAAGAAAGAAACAACACTTCAAGGCTCAAGCAAAACATTACATTTGGGATGAACCGGACTTTTCAAAGTTGGAGCCGATCAAATCATCCGAAGATGTCTACCGGATGAGGAGATCCCATGTGTATTGAGCATGCTTCACGAATCGGCATGTGGAGGACATTTCAGTGGACAAAAGACGGGTCACAAAGTCCTTTCTTGTGGTTTTTATTGGCCTACCATCTTAAAGACTCCCATGAATTTGCCAAGAATTGCATAAGATGCCAACAAATGGGGAGTGTGACAAGAAGGATGAAATGCCTATGCAACCAATTTTGGTGGTGGAAATCTTTGATGTGTGGGGCATTGACTTCATGGGCCCTTTTCCAAACTCTTTTGGTAATCTTTATATCTTGGTGGCGGTCGATTATGTCTCTAAATGGATAGAAGCAATCGCCACCAAGACCAATGACCATAAGGTGGTATGCAAGTTTGTCCAAACCAATTTTTTCAAGATTTGGTATCCCTCGCGTGATAATAAGCGATGGGGGATCACATTTAAAAATTTCAACTTTGGCAAACTTCTAAAACGTTATGGTGTTGACCATAGGATTGCAACACCATACCATCCACAAACAAGTGGACAAGTAGAGGTTTCTAATAGGCAAATCAAAGAAATTTTGCAGAAAACGGTACGACCCGATCGCAAGGATTGGTCAACTAAATTAGATGATGCCTTGTGGGCGTACCGTACCGCTTATAAGACGCCTATTGGAACCACTCCCTACCGGTTGGTCTATGGAAAGGGTTGTCATTTACCTGTAGAATTAACTCATCGTGCCTTGTGGGCAATTAAAACTGTTAATATCAATTATGAGTGCGCAGGTAAACAAAGACAACTGGCGCTGAACGAGTTAGAAGAGATAAGGGACGAAGCTTATGAAACCGCATCTGCATACAAGGACAAGATGAAGCGGGTTCATGATGCCAAGCTTCGTTTGAAAGAGTTCAAGCCCGGACAAAAGGTATGGTTGTACAACTCACGCCTAAAGCTATTTCCCGGGAAGTTAAAAAGCAAATGGACGGGTCCATATTTGATCATCCGGGTGGGCGACTTTGGAGACGTGGAGATTGAAGACTTTGATGACCATTTACGGCAAACGGTGAATGGACACCGCCTCAAACCATACCTGGAACCAAATGACATAAATGGGGCGGACAAACAATCCGAGTGCTTGTTGTTGAGTACTCTTGATGAGGTAACGATGTGATCACAGCACCACAAAGTCCGGCTAACGACAGGTAAACTTAGC
The DNA here is from genome assembly GCA_024085815.1 of Flaveria linearis. Taxonomy (NCBI): domain Eukaryota; kingdom Viridiplantae; phylum Streptophyta; class Magnoliopsida; order Asterales; family Asteraceae; genus Flaveria; species Flaveria linearis. Next base: position 7,911,306 of record CM044018.1, on the reverse strand, counting down.
GCTGCGTGGGAGGCAACCCACGAGAGGTAACTTGTACATATTGTTTTGGTAACGAATGGTTTTAGATCATGTTGAGGACAACATGTGATTTTTGAGGGGGTAGGTAATTTCTATCTCAATCGATCGTTCATGTCTTACTAGGTTTAATTTAAATTTTTCCAAAAATTAGTTTGAGTTAAAACGAAAAAAAAAAAAAATGAAAAAATGAAATTAAATCAAGTCTACCGTAATTTACGGTAGGTACCGTAAATTACGGTAGGTTGGATTTTGGTTACGACAGAAAGACACTGTCATACGGTGGGAATTTGAACTCAGGTGCCACCGTAAGCTACGGTGTCCACCGTAACTTACGGTGGACCTGAGTGGGCGTCTGATCAGCATTTTGTTATAAAAAAAAAAAAAAAAAAAATTATTTTTCCTATTTTTCAAAACCCACGGGATTTCCTCTTCATTCACCATTCCTTATTTCTTCATCTTTCTCTCTTTTCCTCCATAACCTCCATAACCCCACAAACTTGAATCTTCTATATCTTCTTCAATTCTCAACCAAATCAAGTGATTCTTGGGTCTATTTCGACTAAAATTTCGAGTGGATTCTGATTTTGAGAAGCAAATTGTGAAAAAACGAAGTTTTCGGGATCGAATAGCAAGCCCTAGTTTCGGAATTTTTGGGGGTTTTCAAGCTTTGTTTTTTCTTGACATCTAACATCATCAATTGAAGGTATGTGACTTTGTTTCATTGTTTTTGATGGTGCATTGTGAAGATTGAGGTTATGCTTTGTTCTTTTCATTGGTTCATACATATTCACTTGTGTTTGGTTTATGGTTGGATGACATGGTTGTTTACTCATTCTTATGGACTATTTTGTTTTATTTATGATGGAATGATCATTTGCTTGTTATGGTAGATGTAAGTTTGATGAGAAACTTGTGAACTTGGGAAATCTTAACTTTGGGGAACCTTTACATTGTAGAGGCATCATGCCCAATTTTGTTAGAATCAAATATGCACATTCATTATTACTAACATCTACAACCATAGTAACAAGCAAGTGTGGGGATATTGTGGAAGAAGGATTGTACTTATTATGTTTATTGTGTTGTTTGTTTTGTATGTGCAGAAAGATGGTAAGAACCAAAGATAGAGCCGGAGCAAGTTCTTCCTCTTCCAAAGGTAAGGAACCGGAGCAACCTAGGAAGAGACAATACTTGGGTGGGGTTAATGAAAGTGAAAGTGAGGAGGAGGAAATGATGGACTTGGATCAAGGCAACAAACCAAAGTGGGAATCGGGTCCTCTCGAGGATCAACCAGAGAGGTGGCAACCGGTTTTGTTTCATGATCGAATGAACAGGCTAAAAAATAAGGCTGCTGCGTTCATCTGTGAGCGAGAGGTCAGAGAAGTTGAGTTGGGCCGTTCAACGTATTTGCCCGCTTCCGTGCTTTGGGATGGGAGGCAGCACTCAGCTGTTATGACAGGGACAACAAGAACCTGTTTATGACTGAGATTCAAGAGTGGATGGCGACGTTGAAATGTAACAGATATGATAGGCCATCACAGATGAAGCTAACGGGTGAGGTGAATGGGATAAAGGTGGAGATGTCATTCGAATCATTGCGAAGATTAGCCAAATATGACAGTTTACCTGCCCGTGACTACATGATTCCAAGCCTTGATGATTTGTTGCTGAGACCAGAGAAACATCCAAGGTGGAATGACATGTTGGCAGCGATATTCTTGCCCGGTACTTTTAGTGGTGTTTTGTACCGGAGGAATCTGAAGATTGAAGCAAAATTGCTGCTAACCATTTGTATTCTGAATGTCATTCCCCGAAGAGGAGATAAGGAGCAAGTGAGATATTCAGAGGTACCAGTTCTTTACTCGTTGCTCAACGGGTCGCCCCGATTTCCAATACGGTATTTAATCATGAACCACCTTTGGATATGCCGTAACAAAGTGGGGAGGAACATCATCCCATACTGCCGAATTATCACGGGACTGTTGAAGCAGTTCAGGGCAATCACAGAGGATGACAAAGGTGCATTTAAAAGACATAAACCTTTGGAGATTCGGAAGATGGGTACTGGATGGACCTACACTCAATCAGAAAGATATCACAAGTTGAAATCGGAGGGTCAGAGATGGAGAGTGTTGAAGGATGATGCGAGGGAACTGTTTCCGGGAGAAGAGGATGAGCCCGAAAGTGGAGATGAAGTCCCGAGTGGGGACGAGGATTATGCGGATGAGCCTCATGAGGAGGATGTGCATGAGGATCAAGGGGGTCCAGGTGGGGGACATGGTGGTGCTTTTTATGATTATACGGAACGATCGTACGCGCCAAACTGGGCTTACGATGGGACCATGCAAGAAGTTATAGAGAACCAGCGTCCTCCGGCACATATTTTCGATTCATGGTCGGGTTCTGAACGAACATGTTTGATCAGCACACGATGATGAGTGCTAGCATGGAACGAGCCCTGAAGCATAATTTTGACCGACAGGAAGCATGGAATCGTGCACATGCTTATTCTCATGAGTGGAGGTGAATAATCGGTATGAAGATGATCAAGCAAGGAGGATGCATGCGGATTGGCATGCAGGGCGGCCTGTGGTTGTGGATCCACCTCCGGTGGATTATGCGTCTCTACCACCTTACGATGGTAGTGTATCGTATCCGACCCCGCCGTTCCATCATTCGCAATGGGTAGATCCTCGTCAACAACAGGGAACAGCGCAATCAGAGGGAAGTGGTAGCGGCGCGTTTGCTTTCGGAGAATGGAATGACATGATGTCTTCTATCTTCGGGCCTCCTCAGCCCCGCTACTATTAGTCTCAATCACTTCACTATCAGCCCCGCTACTATTAGTCAGGTTGTGTTCTTTCTTTTACATTTTGTGAATATTTGTTAGTTTGTCATGTTTACGGATGGGTGGATGGGTGGAGTTAAGTGATTTTCTTTTGTTTTGGGCTATGAGAGAGTTGGTGGTGTGTTTCTTTTAAATAAAAAAAAATAAAAAATAAAAAAAAAAAAGAATTATCAAAAGGAAATCCATGGTTTGAGTTATGAACGTTTGGTTCGTTGAAGCGATCAAATCTTCTTAAAACCGTACATTGGGGTCAATGTACCTCAAGTGTGGGGATGGGGAGAAATTTTGAAATTTTTTAAAAAATTCAAGCAAAACATTGTGATAATTTGAACACCTTGGATTAAATCCAAGTGATGCATCGGCAACCTTTACTCATTTTTATTCTTGGTGAGAGTTGGAGCCACACTTGTAGATAAATAACACATTTTCTTGTGAGAGTGGCAATAGGTGGGGGTGCATTAGAACTTGTGCTTGAATACGATCTGAGACTTTAAGTTGGATGTGAATGTGTAAGGAATAAGGGCATTTAGGTAACCTCGTCTGGGATGTGTACGAGTGTGGGATTTGGGAGGTTGGACCTCATAAATTATATATATGAGCTTGGTTGCGAGAAGGGCGGGGGTTTGGACATTTAGTTGCCCAATTTTGTGCCTAAAAGCCTATCATTTGTTACCCCTTAGCTAGTTACCTTAAAAATTTACCTACCTTGACCTGGTCTTATAGTGTTATTAGTTGATTAGTAATTGTATTTATCTTCAATACTGTGTTAGATGTTTGCATGAAGATTTTGTGTTTGTTTTATTTTTGTAAAAAAAAAAAAAAAAAAAAGAGGGGAAAAACAAAGAAAAAGCAAGAGAAAAATTACCAAAAAAAAAAAAAAAAGGAATTGAAGTTGAGTACTTTGTTCATAGTATTAGGTTTGGTATTTAGTTGTTTATGTTATTATGTAATGAAAGACCAGGTTAAGTCTTCGCTTCCTCATATATATTCCATTTCCTACCCATACACCTAGCCAAGTTACAACCTTGAAGTCCCTTTGATATGCATTCATGTTTGGCAATCGCTGAGAGAACGGTCGATTTAAGTACAAGTTTATAGTTGTGCAACCGCTTATTTGCCTTTTGTGTGTCTAGCTCATAGATCCTAAAGCTTACTTGTCACCGAGAGGAGAGACATAGCGAGGGGTGTATCATTTTGGGTATTACGAAAGGGTTAGTAAAAGTATTACATGTTTATGCTTGAGTTGTATTGATCGCTTGTTTGAAATGGATTTGATATGTTGCTTGGGACAAGCAACGGTTAAGTGTGGGGATGTGACGGGTGGTTCAAAGAACAACCCTTTATGATGATTAAACGCGTAACATTCTCTCTTTTAATCATGTAATTATCTTGAATTAGATAACTGCAGTTGCTTTTGTTTCAGGCACATTATGGAGCTTAATAAGGAGAGAACGCAGCTTTGGACGGACCACGACGGGATGGCGCAAGACAGGATGGAAGAAAGAACAAAACAAAAAAGTGGGGGTCTACGTAATTTACGGTAGCCACCGTAAATTACGGTGGCCCCCAAACTCCTATTTTTCCACCGTATGGCAGAGGGTTTCCACCGTACCAATCTTGTGTCTACCGTAACTTACGGTAGATACCGTAAGTTACGGTAGGGGTGATTCCTGGAAAGTAGTTTCACATATTTAAATAACAAGTGGAGTGCTTTTTGATGAATAGATGGAAAAGTGACGATTTCTAGCAGAATATATGGAACTTTTGGCTGGCTTATCTTGATATATAAGCATGGGAAAACATTGTTTTGATTATCATTCTCTTGGAACAAAAAACACATTCGGGTATTTGAGATTCAAGATTTCCTTTGGCCAAGCTTTTGGTTGATACTCTTGGTTGTGTTGAAGAACAGAATATTGTGGTAATTTGATCCTTGTTATGTATTTGGTTGTTATGAATTATCTTTTGAATCTTGTTCTTGTGCATAAAACTATGAGAGGCTAAACTTCTTTGGGTTTTCCCCCGGTTTTCATATTGTAAGATTATGGTTTGTTAACGTTTGAAAACTAAATTGCATCATTGTGTTTTGTATTTGATTGCTTGAAACATTTATGTTAGTATTTTGATCTTAACTTGAATTCCCAAATTGCATGAATGAGTATGAAATTTGTCTTTGAGAAATGGAGTTGGTCATGTGTGCTATGTAGATGTAGAGTTTGAATGTTCATGTGTAATGAAGTGTATTATTGTCCGTAATTAACGTTGACAATTCTTGACACCTAAGCCTTGTAATAATGAACTCGTTAGCATGACTCACATCTTTGATGCAAATTAGTTGGATTAGTAGCACCATAATTTTATGATATCAACCGGGGGTGAACCTTATTATTAAACCTTGTTTTGTTAACCATTGTTATAAGTTTCTCAAGTTTGTTAATCATTTTTAAGTAACCTTTTGTTTTGATTCATTCCTTTGTGTTGGACAAAGTCTCAACATCATTTCGAGTAAACATATCAAAATCTTTTATAAACAAAATAGCAAGCTTCATAAATAATTTGTTAGTCCAATTCAAGTCTAAACACAAACCACATACTCCTTGTGATTCGACACCCTTCTTACCATTTGCTACATAGTTTTGGTACTAAGGAACTATACAAATACTATCTTTGACTAGTGCACGCGACAAGCCGGTCAGTATTTCATAAAATATCACAAAGTTGTGCTGTATTTTATAAAGCAACACAAAGTTGTAATGTATTTCATAAAAACAGTACAGTTTGTGTTGTTTTGCATCAAACAACATAGTTTTGTGTTGTATTTTATTAAAACAACACAAAATTATATTGTATTTCATAAAAATATCGTAGTTTTGTACTGTTTTGCGTCAAACAACACAGTTTTGTGCTGTTTTGTCAAATAAAATAGTTTTATGCGGTTTTACGTAACATGTCCTATCTTGTTTTACTTCAAAACAACAAGGTCTCATGTGTTGTTTCTGTGATGTATTATATCAAAATATCAAACAACATAGAAACAACACTTTCTTTACTATTTTAATGTTCACTATTTGCGTTAATATAACACGTTTCGTGTTGTTTGGCGTTAGAACAACAATCTATATATTGCTTTGTGCTTGAACAATCAACGTGACAATTAAGTGTGATAAAACGAATGACATTTGAGTATCTTTGATCATTGATATAATCCCCGTCATTATTCATTACCTCCAATTACCACTATCATTGACTATCGAATTAATGTGTTAAAATACTACCAATTATTACCCACCGCTCAATGTTACCATTTTTAATCACCGACTAGTTGTTGTATTTAATTATGAAATTTAAGACAATGAGAGACATTTAAGCTTTGTTTGTATTTTGAGATTAATTTCTCATAGGATTTGTGGATGAAAAGAGTGTGTAAAAATTGTGCTATATTTTTAAAATGAGAAATGGAATTAGATCAAATGGTTAATATACCAAAATAACCTTTAAACCCAATTTTCTAGTTTTGTCACATGTCACCACCTCATTTCTTTTTAGCCTTCTTAGTCAAAATACATTTTTAGTGGAACCTCTCTCTCTCTCTATATATATATGTATATATTTACATATATATATATATATACATATATACATATATGTATATATATTTATATATATATATGTATATATATGTATATATATATGTGTGTATATATATGTGTGTGTGTGTATATTTGTATATATATATACATGTATATATAATATACATATATATATATATATATATATTGTATATATAATATATACATATATATGTGTATATGTGTATATATACATGTATATAATATATACATACACACACACATATATATGTATACATATATATACATATATATACACATATATGCATACCTATATATATATACATATATACATACATACATATATACATATATACATATATATATACATATATATAGATACATATATATACATATATACATAATATACATATATACATATATATATATGTATATATATGTATATAATGTATATATGTATATATGTGTATATGTATATATAACATATATATATGTATATATATGCATATATGTATATATATATGTATATATATATATCTATGTATATATGTGTATATATATGTATAAGTATATAACATATACTTATATATATATATATATACTTATATATATATACTTATATATATATACTTATATATATACTTATATATATATATATATATATATATATATATATATATATATATATATATATATATATAGGATTATCATGAGAACCATCATTTTTTATGAGCCACACAATTAAATCGTATGCAAACCACATGTCATTTTATATTTTTTTTAAAACATTCATAATTGTTTTTCATGATATTATTTTTTCAAAAGAATTTAACTATTGATTTCAGTATTTTTTTTATTTCTAATGCATGCCATATTGATATACTTTAAAAAAATCATCCACCCGTTTTAATTTTTTTAAAAAAATTATGAAAGAGGGAAACGAGAGAAAATTTTTGTTTATTTATTTTTTATATGTAATTATGTTATTTCATTGTATAATTTTCTTTATGTTTTCTTTATTTACTATTTGACATCGAAAACTTGTGACTCACATTAGTTGTTGGAGTTATTATTAAAAAAGTGTTCTTATTTGAACCGTTCCATATATATATAAGTAAATATATATATGTATATATATATATATCATACATAAAAACAATATTAAAAATAATACAAAATTATGTAAATATAAAACACAATGATGAATACAAATGATAGAAAAAACATAACATGATGATGTGATATATTTGACACAATTAACTGATCAATTTAAAATGCTATTCTTTTTAAAAACGATAATTAGAAGACGCATACTTAACTCTCTTAAGTTAATTGTTTTTTTACATTAACCCTCGACCCTATATATAAGGGTTAGATACATATATACATACATATCTCTATTGCATGTATTGCATGTATGTATATAAGTGAAAGATCATTGAAGGAACACTAGAAAAATAGAATCAGGAAACACGATACCATTGTTGATTATTTTAATCTTCATATATGTATCTTATTCCTCATGTTTCCTTTCATACTAGATCCTTATATTTTCAAACACCCGCTTCGTTGTGATTACTCATGTGAACCTTATTATTATAACTTTTTAGCTGATTGTTTTAAGAAATGATTTTTTAATATTATTTTACACGTCAATTAAAAGTCAACATCATGTGACGTTGGACTAATTAAATTTGGGGCCTACTAAAGAGACGCCCTCCAGGATATCTGGACGCCCTCTTTACGGCCCGTAAGGCCCTTCACGGGCCGTATGGTCTGTCGCAAGTCAAATCGGTCATTCAGAAACGTAATTCAAAAACGTAACGGCCCGTGAATACGATCACGGTCGTGTTTATTTACGGCTCGTGAATTTCTTCACGGCCCGTATGGAATTCGTCTTACGGGCCGTGAACTTACTTACGGGTCCTAGTTTCACTTTTAATAATTTGACGAGATATATTATTCCTCGTTTTTCGTGTAATTTTGTATTTATTACGTTATTTGATATGACGTAATATTCCTCGATAGTCGTGTAAATTTGTATTTATTACATTATTTGATATGACGTAATATTCCTCGATATTCGTGTTAATTATGTGACGAGATGCAATATTCCATTTCAACTACTATATAAACGTTAGTTTATAAATTCATTTCATAATTCAACGATATAAATTCATTTCATTTCAACTACTACATAAACGCAATATTCCATTTCAAGTACTATATAAACGTTAATATCTAACGTTACGATGTCTTTCTGGGATAGCAACTATTTATTTGGTTCGGAATCTAACTATTACCCTCAGGAGGGTTACGGTTATTACGAAGAGGCTGCTTCAAACTATCCAGGACAGTTCGCGTCCAATTACGGCGGGAATGACGGCGGCGATGACGGGGGTGATAACGGTGGCGATAGCAGCGGGGATAATGACGGTTCTGGTTCCGGTAAAAAGGGTTTATACGACACGAATCAGGTTATAAGATATATCATATTTAATTTTACTTTCATTTTACTATCATTTAGTAATAACTAACTAAAATATTAAATTGATTAGGTTTTCTCATCTCGTGAAGAATTAGTTGATTGGGCAACTAAAGTGGGGCGAGATAATGGGTTCGTTATTGTCACCAAACGTTCAAAAAGAAATTCGAATGGTTTGGTGGTTAAAATTTGGTTGAAATGCGATCGGGGTGGTGTATATAAGGGAGCATCCACTCTAAGAAAAAGTGGCACGAAAAAACAAACTGTCAATTTGAATTGCAGGGTAAGTACCAGATGCAGAGAGATGGGTGGATTATAGTTGTTGTGGATGATACTCATAACCATGAACCTGCTGAACACCTGGAAGGACATGCATACGCAATGAGGCTCACCGAAAATGAGCTTTCTACTGTAAGGAATCTGACCGAGCAAAATATTGACCCTCGAAACATTCTAGGCACGTTGAGGGAACAAAATCCCAATAACGTGTCTGGGTTACGAACCGTATATAATGCTCGGGCAAAAATAAAAAAGTCCACCAGAATTGGTGAAACCCCAATGCAGGTTTTTTTTTCTATACTACAACAACATCAATATATTTACACCCCTCACATTGAGGAACCGACAAATACCGTCGACGGGGTTTTTTTATACATCCCACATCTCACACATTATGGCGTGCTTACCCACACGTGCTGATGATTGACACAACATACAAAACTAACTTGTATAAAATGCCTTTTGTTCAAATGGTTGGTGTGACATCCACCCTGAAATCTTTTTCTGTTGCTCACGCATTCATTGATTATGAGCGTGAAGCCAACTTCAGATGGGTGTTAGAGCAACTAAAAGCAACGTTGGAAGATAAGTGTATGGAGCCCCGTGTTATACTAACCGACCGAGACCTCGCTCTGATGAATGCGTCAGAAGAAGTTTTTCCGAGTGCTGTTCGATTACTTTGCAGATGGCATATTTCGGAAAATATTGCTAAACATTGTAAGGCGAGTTTTTCAAATGAAGAGTGGGGTGCTTTTCAGCATGTGTGGTCGGTACTTATTAACTCTGAAACGGAGGACATATACGCTTATAATACGACCGGCTTTATCGCAGATTGGTGTCCAACCATTCAAGTAAGTTTTCTAGTGTTATTCTTAAAATATATGTGTATTTATATAAAAATAAGTGCATTTTTTTAATAGGAGTGCTGATGTACCTAAAAAATAACTGGTTGGACCCCTACAAAGAGAGATTTGTGTCGGCGTGGATAAATAGAAGTTATAACTTCGGTCAGCACACAACGAACCGAGTTGAGAGCCAACATTCGTTGTTGAAAAGTTACCTGAAAGCACCAATAGCACCCTGGATAGATTTATTCCTTTCATTAATAATATCTTAGCTACCCAGGAAATTGCTATAAAAGAAAGTTTTACCAAAAGCAAATCATGCTTATGGTGCAGCATAATCATGAAGTGCTTAAACGAAACGAAACGAAACGTACCCAGGAAATTCCTTTCATTAATAATATCGAACCGCTATGTGCTGGCGGGGGTTCCTGATCCTCAAAGGCGGGAGTGAACTGAAACGTACACAAAAACTGCAACGTCAGCTCCCGGTAGCCCCTCCTCGATCCCAAATCAAACATCCGCCTCCACGGCGTCTCTCCGTCCAGCCCGATGATATCCTGGGCACGTGCTATGTCTCCGACCTCCTCCAGCACGTCCCAGTCGATGGTGCGTGTCCCCTTCAGGGGACGTCCAATCAGCTTCCACAGCTTTTGCCGTGGCTGGGTCTCCCTCGGAAAACGAAGATCAGGGTGTGGGTCCAGAAAATCACCCTGACCCTCGGGCTTAGTCTCCGGACGTGTACGTTTGCGGGGCGGCATAATCTGCAAAAAAAAAAAATAATAAATTCACCAGAAAAAAAGGGTTACGGCCCGTAAAGAACCATCACGGCCCGTAACCCACTTAAGTTTCAAAGGATTACGGGCCGTAAAGGACCGTCACGGCCCGTAACCCTCTGAAAATTCAAAAGGATACGGCCCGTGACCACCCTTCACGGCCCGTACCCCCAAACGTTTCAATTTTCCAGATTTTTTAAATATAATTTTAATATATTTAAACGAAAAATACACAAAAATAAAATACGGATTTGAATACGTACCGTAGTAGGGAGTCGGATGTATGAAAATGATGAAAATACGGAGGTCGTGACGGGAGTAAATCGTATGTGTGTGTTTGGGGCGTAAATGAGCAAATGGGCCGTGAGGTCCTATATATTATCGGGCCTCACGGTCGTGACGAACCTCACGGCCCGTTACATAATTTCCACACGGCCCGTTACCACTTTCACGGGCCGTGATGCTTTGTACTTTTTAAAACACGGCAGTTGACACTACACGGCCGTATGGTGACACACTCACGGCCCGTAAAGCCTCTCACGGCCGTACAAAACTTTTCAAGTCTATAAATTCAGCCGCTTGACACAAACAATTCACACAAATTTACTCAATACCCAAAACATGAGTGCTACAAGTGATCAAAATCCGTGGACAGATGAAGAGGAGGTGACTTTAGTAAGATCTTGTATCGAAAATTCAGGTACTATCCCGCCAAATTCAATATTTTGGAACCGGGTTTCAACTCGTTTTCATCAAATTCTCGAACGTGAAGAATATCGCACCACTCGTGAACTTAGCAACAAGTGGTCTGACTTGAGAAGGAAGGTCACGACATTTCACCAGCTCTACAAAGACGTTTACAACAATCGAAATATGTTATGGAATGATACGGATATTATGACAAGAACTCAAGAAAGATATCGGGAGAAATTTGGAATTTCCTTCAACCATTTTGCGGCTTGGATCTTTTATAAAGATCAAGAAGATTAAAAATTATGTGTTTTATTTTTGTGTGATAATAACGGTTTATCGTTTTTGAAAAAGTGTACTAATAAACGTTTATGTTTTAATAAATATTTCATTACTGTTCTACATTACACGTCTAGAATACAGTTCGTCTGCCATAAATCTTCGAATCTAAAGCAAGCATCCTGTAAGCTAACCTCTTGCCACTCTAAAGATCTATTTTGAACCAACCTACGCAATAACATACAAATTACAACTCCCGAATCTCGACCAATATGACCGGCGTTAGGGGGCCAAACGGTTTCACCCGATACCACCAGTTCTTCGATTTCTTCTTGTCCGGAGTGCTGCCAATATTGTATACGTGACAGAAAATGTAAAAAGTACGATTCGAATTGTACGAAAATCGTTCGCGCATTACGATGAATGCACCATGAATCATCACACGTATTTGGTCGGCATTCGTATGGAGAATATATACGAACTTGTAGTGAGTCCATAGAAATCTTAAAAAGATACCAATTTTCTTCGTCATCAGTCATTGGTACGTAAACCTACAAACAATTTAATTCACGGTTATAAATTTATGATTTTTATTGTAAAACATGAAAACAGTATTACCGTATCAACTTCCCATAACGCGGGATATAGACAGTCACTCCCGTCTCCAAATTCGTTACCATTAACGGACCCCGAGTATATTAAGTTAAACCACTCAAATGGGAGAATCGTCCAACGATCACTACCCGGCAACTCTTCGGTTCTACGTATTTCTTCGTATCTCCATATTGTGAGTCTATTTGTCCACGCCCGAACATGCTATAAAACAACAACTTTTTAATTGTTAGAATTTTAAAATAAAATAAAATATATAAAAAACTTTAAATCATACCTCTGTACCTAAAGACACGTTTCCGAGTAATTCACGCCAAAATTGTAACGGAATATCGGAATGACCCATGTAATACACTCTACATGTTTGGGAGTCACCGTTACGTATAAAGTGAATAATATTCTGAGACCAGTTCCTCCCGTTCTGCCAATTATGGTTATCTATTGGATCGGGAATACTTTCCACAATATCTCGTGAGTTTGAAGATGACTCATTTTGACGTCTTCTCCTACCTCCACGAGAAGACATTTTTACTGTTTCGTTTCTCACTAACCATATAACAAGTCATATATATAACGGTTTATATAGAATCTTAAATCGAATCAAGGAATAATACGTCGCGTCACATAATTATAAAATTTAAAAGTGCACGCAAAACGAGGAAAGTAAATTCTGAGAAGGACAACTACGGCCCGTGAAGGATCTCACGGGCCGTTATTGAGGTAGTTAACGGGCTGTGTGTGCGGACGTTTACGGGCCGTTTGTTTCTTCACGGGCCGTGATTAAATGCAGTTGTGAGAATTAAATTTCGAAGCCCTCACGGCCCGTAAGGCCCTTCACGGCCGTGAAGAAAGTCAAAGGGCGTTTATTTATCACCTGACAGGGTGTTCAATTATAATGGCCTTAAATTTGCTTTACTCTAATCTAATTTCAAATCAAATGTGATTCTAGGTTTTAATTACTTTGAAAAAATATTATTTAAAAGATCAACAAACGTATATCATGTGGGGTGTTTATTTAAAGATAAAAGAGCGCTTGTTTAGTGACGTAATTTATTTGATCTAATTACTTTATCTAATTAAGAATTTTAATTATAAAATGTTTTGTTAGATTTTAGTTTGGGGGTTAATTGTATATTAGAGCATCACTAACGATAAGTTTTTGGATGTTATTAAAGAAAAGAGAGCGTGAGGTGGATGAAAAATGATGTGAAGAACAAAATGTATGAGAGTTTATCATAAAGAATAATACCTTGAGGAGAGAAGAGAGTAAGACATAGTGATTTTTTTAATGTTTGTGAGAGGACATGAGAGAAATTATGGAGGTTCACCATTAAAATTTGTCATTTGAATTCAAACATTTCATTAAAATTATCATTTGAATCCATTTGATCACACATTTAACACTATTAACTTTTTTCATTAATTTTCTAATAAAAATGTTATTTTAATCAATACAATTACATAATAAAGAACTAGCCACATGTGAGCGGTTTTATGTATTCAATCACTTTGATAATTAAAATTATGATTTTACTCCACAATAGTCTTTTGTTGTTTTCTCTTAATTATTTATTTATTTTGTTTTAGTTGTCATGTTACTTTACCCGTTTTGTTACATCACATGACTTTTTGGTTTAATGTTTAATTATAGTTACGATGACATGACTTTTTGGTTTAATGTTTAATTATAGTTACGATGATTGGTGTTTTTATGCTATTATTTATGGATTGTTAACGTAATGTTATTCGTAGTTCTTTTACTTTTATGATAATTTGTATTTTGTGCTTATGATTGAAATTGTTTGTGCCATTTGGCTTGTTTATTTATTTATATATTTTTATGATGTATGCTTCATAAAGTTATAAATAACTCACTATTATGTGGTTAATAGGTGAAGTCAAATCACAATATTAATTATCAAAAGAGAGTGAATGCATAAAATCCTCTTAGGTAAGGTTGGTTCTTTATTTTGTCTAAAATGTCTCTCATGTTGGGAAGTTAATAGTGTTAATTAGGTGCAATTAAATAGATTTAAATGGTAAATTTAATGAAACTTTTAGATGCAAGTGATAAATTTAAAACTTTTAAAACCACATAAATAAAAAATAAATAGATAAAAAAACACTTAACAAAGTTAGTCCATAGTGAATAAAAATAAAGGGTCTTAGGGTATAAGTCCAAAAGGTTGACTTCATTATTAAAGGGGTTTAAAGATTACTTTTTCTTGGAAATACAAATTATAGCCACCATGAATAATTGTTTCAATTTACATTTAATTTTAAACGACGACCCTTTAAATGTGATTTAACACAGTTTTATTGGTGTGGGGATAGCACCCTATTTTTTTTAGTAAAAGTCCCATAGCAACCGAACGACCTCATGAAAAGGAACCCTCTACGGCTCTACACGTACAATATGTTGGTTAGGTTACATAAAGTAAATAAAAAATAGTATTTTAGTACATAGTTTTAAATGAACCCCATTTTGATAAATAGTATTCCCATCAACACTAATTAAGAAAAAAAAAACTATTAAAATATCTCCACCCTTACCCGACATATTAAATTGGTTAGTGAGTAAGATGTAATAAAGTTGTAATTAAACGGGTGGCCACTTTAACTTATAAAAGATACATTTTTACTTTTAAAGTTCTAACATAAATAGGATAGCAGGTTGACTGACTAATAAGTAACCCAACCCGCATACATCCCGTTTATTATATGTCTTACTTAAGTTATACCCTTTATGACTCAATCCATTAAGACCCCATCCAAAACTTGATTATATTTTTTCGCGTCTGGAACTACCACCTATTTAAACAAAATGTGGGGAAAGACCGCGTACATCTTCCCTTAAATGGGACGGATCCTCCCTGGACCCTGCGAAAACGCGAGAGCTCTTTGCAGCACCAGGTACGCCCTATTTAAACAAAGAACCTATTAATAGCATTTTCCTATATAAAAAAACTAAAGTCTTAGGTGAAAATTCATCTATATCAATTTGTTAATCGTAGGTGCTATTCTTGAAATCCCTAGTTCAATCATAGTTATTTCCCAATCTGCACCTCTAAAAGTTATGTGCTCCAATTATTTTTGTGGTTAAAACGTTCCATCAGAAAGAATTCCATAAAAGAACATAAAAGAAGACAGATACCAACAATAAGGTCGTCTATCAAACAATATGTTGTAATTTATTTTTAGGAAGTTAATGATCTTAAAGATTGCAACAGCTTATTGGTTTAAACGCATACCTACACTTCCATTTTTGTATTTGGAGATATATTTTCTGTGATGAATTCATTAATATGTTAAAACATAGACGAACTAAAAAGAATCTGCACACACATGAACGATGAGATTGAATACCTGAGTTTCGAGCTTTGTCTAGGATGGAAAACTTATCAATCATTCTTGCAAATAATGTCTTGCCTCTACTATGCAATAGCTTAATTATCAGTTTTCTCTTGCAAGGTCAGTACATGTTCGAGATTATGGACGACCGCAGCCATGGTAGGACGGTTCTTTGGATGGTAATCCAAACATCTTCTTACTATTTGAGCATACAGCCTTAAACATTTTCGAGATATTTCATCTTTTATGTGAGGATCAACTATGCCCTTCAAATAGCCTTCTTTGATAGAGTCTTGAGCCCATGTTGCTAATCCCACATCAAGACTGTCATCCACTGCCTTCTTCCGACACAACACTTCCAACAATACCATCCCAAAGCATATACATCAGACTTCCTTGTGAGCTTTCCGGTGACGAAATAATTTGGATCAAAATACCCAAAAGTGCCTATAACTTTTGTGTTCACATAACTCGAGGGCTGATTCCTTGGGCTTACTTTAAACAACCCGAAATCTGAAATTTTAGCCGCCCAACTTTTATCTAACAAAATATTAGAGCTCTTGACGTCTCGATGTATAATACCAAACTCAATTCCTGTACCAGTATGGAGGTATTCTAACCCTCGAGCCGCACCTATGCAAATCTTGAGACGCTGACACCAAGAAAGAGGGTAGCAAGTTTGTGGAGATGATCCGCAAGTGTACCATTGGACACGTATTCATATACGAGGATCATCTCTTTTTGATGATTACAATAACCAATCAAAGGCACTAGATGACAGTGACGCAACTTGGAAATCATTTCAACTTCAGCCCAGAACTGGGGTTCCCCTTGATTGGACATACAATCCAAGCGTTTAATATCTGCAACATCAAAAAATGATCCATTTTAATGTTACCTTTATAAACTTTCGCGGAAGCTCCTTGACCAACTACTAATGATTCTTTAAAGTTTTCCGTCGCCGAAAGAATTTCGTCAAATTTAAAGGGACGGAAAAGTTGTGACCATTGTACCAAGGAGGTAGTGGTGGATGTGGAAGGTTCAAATTCATTGCTGGTAGCAACAAACATGATGATGATTATGGTTATGGTATGACGATTTTGAATTTATGAAAAAATATGATCGACTCCTTACAATATGAAAGTCTCCTTCCTACAAGCAGGGATAGATATATACCCAGGCATGAATTATTGAATTATATTCAAGGGCGGACAACCGTGTGGGGACGTGGGCAATAGATGAAGTCAAAAGTTAATTAAAGAATCTTATATATGTTAATTAAGGGACATAACTATGTATTCAATTCCTCCGGCCCTAATTATTTTATAAATACTCATATTTTAAATTTATGGAATTCATGCTCTTCGGTAATACTTATATTATGAGATGCATGATAGATTGGATTTTTTTAGTGTAAAAACTGGAACGTTAGTAATAGTTTGGTTCTAGTTTGATTTCACGGATTCAATTTCCATTCAGATAAAAAGCCGAGAATCACCAAAAAGGAAAATACTATCATCTCGTTAAAGGGAAAATCTCCGGACTTGAACAAGGGGTCTTCAAAAGGAACGTGATTTAAGGAAAAATAAGGAATTGATGGAGTCTCTTCAATGAAATATAAATCCAACAGAGCACTCTATCTTTAAGCAAAAGCGTCAATGAACCCTTACAAATATAAACATTATATCTATAATCTATAATATAATCTATAAGTTGTAAACAATTATTCTTTGTTCACGTGGCTCCTTACTAGTCTGCCCACCTAAATGCCACACATACATTATCACGTGTCATTACCTCCGTCACTATAGAAATATTGACTTTTTCTTATATTTTTAGTACTAGGTTATAAGTACGTGTGACATACGGAAAGTAAATAATAATAATAAATAAAAATACGTAAATATGATAAACGTAATATATGAATAGTTTGAATAAATGCTCACTAGTACAAACCAAATATGACGATTTTAGGCATAATAAGGCGGTTACTTTTACGCTGTATATTTTGGTGCTATTTTTGGTATAAAACCGGCGTAAAATGTGATAGCTGTTTTTGGTAATAGCTTGATAGCTGTTTTTGGTAATAGCTATTTTTTTGTGAGCTGTTTTTTGTTACAATCATAGTTGTTTTTAGTCTTATATTAACATGTAAAGCCCCACTTTCGGGACACTTACAGCTGGTTAATAATCGCATATAAAAGATATATTTTCATCATCTTACATAAAAGCGTTGCAGCGGAAATATTTAAACATGCATTTCATTTCTAAAGAAATGTTTTTGCAAGTTAATACAACATTCATTTCAAACATGGTTTGTTCGCGTTACAATGCAAACATATTAAACAAAAGAATGTCATCCAAAAGAGCCGAGTAGCCGCCCTGTCCCATCCTCAGCAACATTACCTGCCAACTAAAAACACATAAAAAGTCAGCATTGCTGAGTGAGTTCTAGTTTTATAATAAAACATATTTTTCTTTCGTTAAAACCGTCTCTTTACTTTCATGCGATCACACATCATACGTACTTTTGTTTCGTTAAAACCGTCTCTTTACTTTCATGCGATCACACATCATACGTACTTTTGTTTCGTTAAAACCGTCTCTTTACTTTCATGCTATCACACATCATAAATACACGTAGATAATATGATTATTATCTTCATCATTCATTCTTTCATTCATTCATTCTTTATCTTTCGTTCATTCATCGTACTTTCTTGTCATTCTTACTCTTTCATCATTACCTCTTTTCTTTCCATCAAACCATAAACTTTACCTTTCTGTCCGTGGTACTGGACCTAGGTCTATCATAGACCTTCTATAACGGTGCATCGTACCCCCTGGCCACAATACCTAAGGTAAAGTTTAGGTTTACCATTGCCATGTGCAATACCTTTCAGTTCGTGGTACTGTACATAGGCCTATCATAGACCTTCTATAACGGTGCATCGCACCTCTGGCCACAGTACCTAAGGTATGCAATAATGGTTCTATACAAATGGTCAATCACAAGGAAAGACCCCGATGTGTATCCTCCCGGGTAGCGAACCCACACACCGTTGGGCTAACACCTTTCAATGGCGTGTCCCTTCCGAGTCTGTTGCGACAGCAGGGTCGCTCACCTTATATATTGCTTGCAATCCTTTTTTACTCTCATTCATTATTAAAGCATGCATTCATTCATTATGTTCCTCTTTCATTATCTTTCACTTTACATTACATAATACTTTTGTTTCATTCATTAACATAACACGTAAAGCCACGGGAAAGATAAACATGCATAATAATAAGGAACATCAACATACACAATAGAATCACCATACAGGGCATCATCATACATACATAACATGCATCATGCATAAACATGCAACATCATCATGCCCAACATACCCTCTAAGATCCCAATAATCATCCTACTTGAACTTACGGAAACTTCCACGTCAAAACTTACATCTTCACTTTCCCCCGAAAGTCAAAAATTAACCTACGCTTTTCCTCGGGTACACCAGCCCTATTTGGGCGTATGGACACCCTTCAGTCACATGGCCTCCAGGCGATTGAACATCATGCGAATGGACCCATACGGATGAACATCAATGTGGATGAACACCCTAGTCGTGCGAATGGACCTCATACGGATAGACACCAATGCGAATGAACACCTATGCGGATGATCTCATACGGATGAAACTAATGCGGATGAACACTTATGCGACTTGGCCCTCAGTCGCATGACTCCCCATGCGACTGGCCCCAGTCATGCGAATGAATCCCCAATCGTGCGAATGGACCCTCAATCACACGAATGAACCCCAATCACACCTCATTCGGCCATATGGCCTCCATTCGGTCGCATAGGCCTAGCTGATGCATAATGCAGTTCATCCCGAACCCAATATGCCATTTTTGACCTCCAAGCTTATCCAAACTCATTCTAAGCCTAAATCACCCATCCTAAACCTTAGGAATGCATACCACAACACCATTCAAGCACATACAAGCCCGAAAACAAACTCCAAACACATCACCCACAAACACATACAAATGGGTCAAACACACACACACATACAAAACGGGTTTTCACTGTGTGTTCCAACCCCAAATTAGTTGAAAACGGGTAAAAGAGGGGTCCTAGAACTCATACAAACTACAAGAAGAAAAGAGCTTCGTTTTGACCCGCTACATGATGATTTTCGCGCCCGAATCCACCCGAACCAACCCCTTTTCCTCTTTTTCTCCCTTTCTTCTTCTCTCTCTTTTTTTCTTGGCTGAAATATGGTGTGGGGAGAGGGTAAGGGCCGCCCTCTCCCTTAAAATATCTCCACTTACCCAACTTTCTCGAGTTGGCGAGTTTGGTCCCCCGACTTTGGACTTTATTTCTTTTCTTCTTTCGTCGGCTTCAAAGAAAATATCCGGGCGTTACAAGTCCACCCCCTTTATATAGGTTTCGTCCCAAAACCTGTTATTCCTCGAACAAACATGGGTAATTCTATCTCATTTCTTCTTCGGTCTCCCACGTTGACTTGGACCCCTTCCTGTGCTTCCATTGTACACGCACAAGAGGAACCACTTTATTTCTCAGCCTCTTCTCTTTTCGATCGATGATTGCCACTGGTTGCTCCATAATTGAGCCGTTCGTTTACTTCGATATCCTCCAGTGGAATAATCATATCCTCATCTGCCAAGCACTTCCTTAGATGAGATACGTGGAATATCGGGTGAATTCCACTTAACTCATTTGGTAACTCCAGTCTATAGGCCACCTCTCCTACTCGAGCAATGATTCGGAAAGGGCCTATATGCCTCGGGCTCAACTTGTCCCGCTTTCTGAACCGAATGATACCCTTCCATGGTGAGACCTTCAACATAACTGTAAGGCCCCGCTCACCGGGCACCTTACTGTTGGTGGTTCATCGCACATGAAACATACATAAAGTATATAATCATAAAATAACGCAGCGGAATTGATAAAAATATACATTCTCATTCATTCATAAAAGCTTTTACATCATTGTCTTGATTACAAAATACAAGCTTTCTTTACATTGCCTAACTTTACTATGATTGCCGTGGAAGCATATGAACCTAAGATTACCTAAGTAATCTCGTTTATGTGAATCCTCAGCAATCATAGGGTCATAAACTATGACCTCTAATATAAAGAAAATAAAATTTTCATCATAAAGAATATTCCTTAAGTAATTCCGTACATCGGAACCCTTAGGAACTCTTGACACTCTCATGCAACATACTTTGTTGCATGTGCTATGCACACACACTTCCAGTGCGTGGCAACATTATCAAATTATAAAGGAGATCTCTTAAGTAATCCCTTTTATGGGAATCCTCAAGAAATCTCGTAATGACATGCAACGTGATGTGTTGCGTACATTATGGACCCACAACACACGACGTTGCAGCATTATCAAATGGAGAATGCCATCCCAAAAGAGCTGAG
The DNA here is from genome assembly GCA_024085815.1 of Flaveria linearis. NCBI lineage: Eukaryota > Viridiplantae > Streptophyta > Magnoliopsida > Asterales > Asteraceae > Flaveria > Flaveria linearis. The sequence continues at coordinate 7,890,075 of CM044018.1, read as the reverse complement.
TAGCCGCCTCGTGCCATCCTCAGCAACACTACCTGCCAACTGGAAAACACATAAAAGTCAGCGTTGCTGAGTGACTTCTAGTTTTATAATAAAACATACTTTCATTCTCATTAACTGTTCTTACATTCATACGTTCACACATCATACGTACACGTAGATAATATTATTATTATCTTCATCATTCATTACTTACTTTCATTCGTGTACCATTCCTCATTCTCGTTCACTTTCATACTTACATACTTTACATTCTTTCGTACGTTCTTTACTTTCATTCATACATTCATTACATACGTTCGAACATTCATTACATTCATTCATACATTCATTACTTTCGTTCGAACGTTCATTACATTCGGTGACATGTACAATACCCCCTTACATCATACATACTACTGGTGCTGGACCTGTGGTAATCAACCACGAACGTTGTGCACAATGCTGATCCAGTCACCTGGGGTAGGTACATGCACCACTTATCTTTTCACTTTACTTCTGGATCAATGCCATATGCTATACCCCGAACGTTGTGCACAAATGCGGGTGCTGGACCTGTGATGATCAATCACGAACGTTGTGCACTAATGCTGATCCAGTCACCTAGGGTAAGCGGCAAGGATCCCATACATACTTCTGGTCAATCACAAAGACTGACCCCGATGTGCATCCTTCGGGGTAGCTAACCCGCACACCATTGAGCTAACACCTGCCAGGGGTGTGCACCTCCTTACATTCGCTTGCAAGCCTTTCTTACATTCATTCATTCATTCGTTAATGCATGCATTCATTCATCATGTTCTTCTTTCATTATCTTTCACTTTACGTTCTTAATACATTCGTTTCATTCTTTCATTCATTCACATAAAGTTATTAAAGATAACATACATTTCATAAGGAACATAGGTATTTACACATCATCTGTATGCACCATCTATCATGGCCACATCATACTTAACATACATACATCATACATACACTTCTCTATTCATTCACTCACCCTATCGACCGAATGGCCCTTCAGTCGCATAACCCTAACTGGGCAGCGACTGGAGTTCTTCATGAATAGCAGTCGCGAACCAACGCACGCTCAACTCATCTTAACCCCATTTTCAGCCCAAATTAACCCTCCCAAGCCTCAGGGATTCATACTAGGACATCATACAAACATATACAAGTCCTAATTCTTACTATAAACACATTACTCAAGATTCACCCAAATGGGTCAAACTTACACTATTTCAAAAATAGGGTTTCTATGTGATTCCAGCCCCAAAATCGTTAGAAAACGTGTAAATGAGGGGTTCTAGAACTCACAATAACAGTAGGAGTTGATGAGCTTCGATTTGGCTAGCTTTTCGACAAATCCGGAGCTCGGTCAGCACTTTCCCTCTTCTTTCTCTTCTCTCGTTCGCTCTCTCTCTGCTCTTCCCGACTAAATAATGCAAGTGTTGGGAATTAGAAGAGAGCTGCTCCTCTTTTATACCCATAGCTCAGTCGCATCTGGTCCAGGGGCGATTGGACCTTCAGTCGCATGAAAACCATGCGACTGACCCCAGTCGCATGTGTCCCATGCGTTCATCCTTCATTCGGGCGGTTGAACTCCAATCCTACGGTTGAGCTTCAATCGTCCGATAACGTGCGGTCGAACCTCCAGTCGTATAAATCCCAGGCGACTGAGGCTCATCGCACAACTACCAAAAAGTCAAACTTTCGGGTGTTACAAGTCCACCCACCTTATTTAGGTTTCGTCCCCGAAACCTGTTATTCCTCGAACAATCGTGGGTAATGTTGCCTCATCTCTTTTTCAGTTTCCCACGTTGACTCGGATCCCTTCCTGTGCCGCCACTGTACACGCACAGGGAACCACTTTATTCTTAACTTCTTCTCTTTGCGATCGATGATCGCCACCAGTTGCTCTACATAGTTGAGCCGTTCGTCTACCTCAATGTCCCCCAATGGGACGATCATGTCCTCGTCGCCAAAAATTTTCTCAGATGAGATACGTGGAAAGTCGGTGGATTCCACTTAGTTCATCTGGTAATTCCAACTTATAGGCCACCTTTCCTACTCGAGCAATGATTCGGAAAGGGCCTATATACCGCGACTCAACTTACCCCGCTTCCGGAATCGAATGATCCCTTCCAAGGCGGGACCTTCAACATAACCCGGTCTCCCACCTGGAACTCAATCGGCCTGCGTCGTTTGTCGGCATACGACTTCTGTCGGTCTTGGCCGCCTTCATATAACCTTAATTCTTTCGAGCTTTTCAGTCGTAGCCTCGATCACTTCGACGCTCCCCAATTCTTTCTGACCATATTACCCCACAGACGGGTGTCCTGCATCTCCTACCGTATAGCATCTCTTAAGGTGGCATACCAATACTGGCATGATAGCTGTTGTTGTACGAGAATTCGCTAACGGTAGGTGGTCATCCCAACTTCCCCCGAAGTCAACAACACATGCCCGGAGCATGTCCTCCAAAGTCTGAATGGTCCTTTCCGACTGACCATCAGTTTGAGGATGATAAGCCGTGCTAATATGCAACCTCGTCCCCTAGCATCGTGGAATTTCTTCCAGATTTGATGTAAACCGGGTGTCGCGATCAGACACAATCGACACCGGTACACCATGACGAGTCACAATCTCTTTGATGAAAGATCGGCCAACCTTTCGACGAATATGTTTCTCGCATCGGTAAGAAGTGAGCACTCTTCGTCAGGCGATCCATATCACCTAGATCGTATCATACCCTTTCGGGGTACGTGGCAGCTTTGTGATAAAATCCATGGTGATGTGCTCCCACTTCCATTCCGGTATGTCCAACGGTTGAATCTTTCCATACGGCTTCTGGTGCTCTGCCTTTACTTGCAAACACGTGAGGCACTTACTCACATACTCCACCACATCACGTTTTATACCCGGCCACCAATAATCTCTATTCATATCTTGGTACATCTTGGTAGCACCGGGATGAATAGAGTATCGAGTTTTATGGGCTTCGTCCATGATCTTCATACGTAAATCCCCAAATCGAGGAATCCACATCCGCCCAAATCGAGTCTTGACACCAAACGTGTTTTCACCCAGTTCCGCGACCAGACCTCTCATTCGTTCAGAGTTTAGATGATCCTCTTTCAGCGCTTCATCCTGGAACTCTCTGACTTGTTTCATCATGTCTGAGGTCATGATTAGCTGGTACGCCTTCACCCGAATCGGCTCGGGCCTCTCCTTTCAGCTAAGGGCATCAACCACCACGTTGGCTTTGCCCGGGTGGTAATGGATTTCACAATCGTAGTCTTTATTAGCTCCAACCACCGTCTCTGCCTCATATTCAGATCCTTCTGCTCGAAGAAGTACTTCAAGCTCTTGTGGTCCGTGAAGATGGTGCACTTCGTCCCGTACAAATAGTGCCGCCAAATCTTCAACGCGAAAACCACAGCTGCTAGCTCCAAGTCATGAGTAGGGTAATTAACCTCATGAACTTTCAGCTGTCGGGATGCATAGGCTATCACCTTTCCCCTTTGCATTAATACACACCCCAACCCCGAGTAGGAGGCATCGGAATAGACCACTAAGTCTTCACTCCCATCGGGTAATGCCATACTGGAGCTTGGGTCAATCTTGTCTTCAGTTCTTCAAACGCCTTCTCCTGAGCTTGACCCCATACAATTTCACATCCTTCCGGGTCAACTTGGTCAGTGGAGAAGCAATCTTGGAAAAGTCTTGGATGAACCTTCGGTAGTAACCCGCCAAACCCAAGAAACTACGGATCTCGGATGGCGTCTTTGGAGACTTCCATTGCATTACTGCCTCCACCTTCGCCGGATCAACCATAATCCTATCCGGATTTACCACGTGACCCAAAATTGAACCTCACGCAACCAAAATGCGCACTTGGAGAATTTTGCATACAATTTCTCCCTTCTCAACGTCTCCAGAACTTCGCGAATGTGACCGGCATGCTCAGTCTCGCTCTTCGAATAAATCAAGATGTCATCAATGAATACAATCACTGATTTATCCAACATCAGCCGACACACCCTATTCATCAGGTCCATAAAAGCAGCTGGCGCGTTGGTCAACCAAAAGACATGACAAGGAACTCATAATGACCGTAGCGCGTACGAAAAGCTGTTTTAGGGATATCCTGCTCCTTCACCTTCAGTTGATGGTAGCCTGATCGAAGATCTTTTCGTGAAACCACTAGCACCCTGAAGTTGATCCAACAAGTCATCGATCCTTGGCAAGGGGTATCTGTTCTTTACCGTCAGCTTATTCAGCTCGCGGTAGTCGATGCACATCCTCATACTACCGTCCTTCTTCTTTACAAACAGGATCGGAGCACCCCAAGGTGAGATACTCGGTCTAATAAACCCCTTATCCAGTAGCTCTTGTAATTGCTCCATCAACTCTTTCATCTCCGTCGGGGCCAATCGGTATGGTGCTTTGGCAACAGGTTGGGCGCCTGGTATCAGATCAATCTGGAACTCGATCTCTCTCTCAGGTGGCAATCCTGATAAGTCTTCCGGGAACACGTCTGGGAACTCACACACAACCGGAACATCAGATAGTTGTGTGTTGGTGTTTCTACATCTTTTACATAACATAAAAAGGCGTTGCATCCACGCCTCATACATTTCCCCGCCACTGCCATTGAGATCACCTTTGGAATCGTAGAACCCGATCCCCATAAACTGCCACTGGACTACCGTCGGGCGCTGTCAAACTAATCATCTTCTTGCGACACACAATGTTCGCCTCAAAATCCGCCAACCAATCCATTCCAAGCACCAAATCAAAACCGCCTAGTGTCATCGCAAACGGTTTAACCGCAAATTTGTGGCCCTCCAATTCTACATCGCAACCCTCAATCACCTCGGAAATCCTTGTAGTTTTACCTATAACAGTCTCTACATCAAACGGCACATCCACACGTCTACTACTAACGGGCAATTTGGCATAAAAAGCAGCAGAAATAAAACTCCTATTGGCACCCGAATCAAATAATACAGAGGCTAAAGTTTGGTTCACCAGAAACGTACCGGACACTACATCGGGGTCCGTCCTAGCCTCTTCCTGCGTCATCGTGAATGCCCTGGCGCTTGCTTTCGACCCTTCACCCCCTACCTTCTTCACGCCGGAACCCTCGGACCTCGGCTTCTTGCAATCTTTATTCATATGACCACTTTCCCCACAGTTAAAACACCTCAAGCCCTTACATTCTTTTGCCATATGACCGGGCTTTGCACACTTAAAACAAACATTCGGCCCCCATCTGCACTCGCCACTATGCTCTCCCCACATTTCCCACACTTTCTCGTCCCTGCACTTGACATGACCACACAACGATCATCAACCCGTGCCTTCTTGCTACTTGTCGAAGTATCACCTCGACCAAACCTCTTCCCCTGCCACTTCCTTTCATCACTTCCCTTCTTACTACCCTCAGCCTTTACCAACGCAGCCCGTTCATCGTACAACCTCCCAGCCAAATCCACCGCCGACCTGAAAGTACTCGGTCGAGCGGAAATCAAATGCCAACGAATTTCAGCTGGCAGCCCTTGAATATACCGGTTGATTTTCGAGACACCGGCGTCACCTGCTCTGGCACCAACCATGCCATGCCGTTAAACTTGATGGTGTATTGTTGGTGGGTCATCGTCCCCGCCTCCAACTGCAGGAACTCTCTCTCAACTCTGTCCATCTCCCGTCGAGGGCTAAACTCCTCGATCACCATTCTCTTAAACTCAGACCACTTCATTTTCCCAATGGCCCTGCTACCCTCGGCCTGGACAATATTGTCCCACCAGCACAAAGCCGTCCCCGTAAACGAGTGGGTAGCAAACTTCACCTTTTTATCCTCCTGGCAGTCACTGATATCGAGGCCGCCTCCATCTCTCTCACCCATTGGTGAGCATCCGCAGCCGTACCAGAACCATCAAAGTCGGGGTCTTGCATCTCATAATGCCCCGTAGTCCAACCCCGGGCTGTCTCCCGTACCTGCTCTTCCTCCTCTCTTCATCATCGGATAATACTGTTTCTGCTTCTGTCTGTTGCTGTCTACCTGAGGACCGATTCCTCCCTCGTCTCTCATCTTCACGTACTGGCTTTCTCACTTCGGTCACTACAGACGGTAAGATCGTCTGCATGACCTGGTGTACTTCCTCGACCACTGCCTCTTTTACCGAGGCTCGCAAATTTGCGCTTTCGTCTGCCTCCTCCAGATGAGGATCTCATTCTCCTCACGAACTACTTTCTCTGTCCTAGGTCTTCCTCGCGTGATACGCGTTCATCACCACGTCCACCACCACAGGAAGCTTTAGATGATCTACCACCGACCATCTTCTATCACACTGAAAGATTCAAACACCAACACGGTCATTCAAGGAAATAGCTCAGTTTATGTCAAGTATAGTAAGTCCCTAATTACAGTGGCCAGTTGTGATTAGCCACTTACTCTACTCTTCACACCCCGAGCATTACCTGTCCTGACTACATTAGTATCTAAGTCTAACAGTACACATAAATCACATAACGTGCGCACATAATACCAGTTAATCTTTAGAAAAATACCTGATGGCACGCAACTACTCAGATGGCATTCCCATTCTCTCCGTCCCATTCTCAGTTTAAGTTTAGCTTTATTTGGAAATTTACCCAGTTTACTTAAACTTTTGCTCTGATACCAACTTGTAAGGCCCCGCTCACCGGGCACCTTACTGTTGGTGGTTCATCGCACATAAAACATACATAAAGTATATAATCATAAAATAACGCAGCGGAATTGATAAAATATACATTCTCATTCATTCATAAAAGCTTTTACATCATTGTCTTGATTACAAAATACAAGCTTTCTTTACATTGCCTAACTTTACTATGATTGCCGTGGAAGCATATGAAACCTGAGATTACCTAAGTAATCTCGTTTATGTGAATCCTTAGCATCATAGGGTCATAAACTATGACCTCTAATATAAAGAAAATAAAAATTTTCATCATAAAGAATATTCCTTAAGTAATTCCGTACATCGGAACCCTTAAGGAACTCTTGACACTCTCATGCAACATACTTTGTTGCATTTGCTATGCACACACACTTCCAGTGCGTGGCAACATTATCAAAATTATAAAGAGATCTCTTAAGTAATCCCTTTTATGGGAATCCTCAAGAAATCTCGTAATGACATGCAACGTGATGTGTTGCATACATTATGGACCCACACACACGACGTTGCAGCATTATCAATGGAGAATGCCATCCCAAAAGAGCTGAGTAGCCGCCTCGTGCCATCCTCAGCAACACTACCTGCCAACTGGAAACACATAAAAAGTCAGCGTTGCTAAGTGAGTTCTAGTTTTATAATAAAACATACTTTCATTCTCATTAACTGTTCTTACATTCATACGTTCACACATCATACGTACACGTAGATAATATTATTATTATCTTCATCATTCATTACTTACTTTCATTCGTGTACCATTCCTCATTCTCGTTCACTTTCATACTTACATACTTTACATTCTTTCGTACGTTCTTTACTTTCATTCATACATTCATTACATACGTTCGAACATTCATTACATTCATTCATACATTCATTACTTTCGTTCGAACGTTCATTACATTCGGTGACATGTACAATACCCCCTTACATCATACATACTGCTGGTGCTGGACCTGTGGTAATCAACCACGAACGTTGTGCACAAATGCTGATCCAGTCACCTGGGGTAGGTACATGCACCACTTATCTTTTCACTTTACTTCTGGATCAATGCCATATGCTATACCCCGAACGTTGTGCACAAATGCGGGTGCTGGACCTGTGATGATCAATCACGAACGTTGTGCACTAATGCTGATCCAGTCACCTAGGGTAAGCGACAAAGATCCCATACATACTTCTGGTCAATCATAAAGACTGACCCCGATGTGCATCCTTCGGGTAGCTAACCCGCACACCGTTGAGCTAACACCTGCCAGGGGTGTGCACCTCCTTACATTCGCTTGCAAGCCTTTCTTACATTCATTCATTCATTCGTTAATGCATGCATTCATTCATCATGTTCCTTCTTTCATTATCTTTCACTTTACGTTCTTAATACATTCGTTTCATTCTTTCATTCATTCACATAAGTTATTAAAAGATAACATACATTTACATAAGGAACATAGGTATTTACAAATCATCTGTATGCACCATCTATCATGGCCACATCATACTTAACATACATACATCATACATACACTACTCTATTCATTCACATCAGCCCTATTCGGCGACTGAACATACACCAGTCGCATGTCCTCCATGCGACTGGGCCGTGCGATTGGGCTATCATGCGAATGGGCATACAATCGTGCGACTGGACTTCCTACCGTACGAATAGACACTATGCGACTGAGCTATATGCGACTAACTCTTAACCGTACGACTGAACTTCTCTGCGATTAGACCTATGCGACCGAAACACTCATTCGCATCTCCTATCGTGCGACTGAAGCTCAATCGTGCGTCTGAGCCTCAATCGTACGATTGGACATCAACTATTCCTCATTCGGCCGAATGGCCCTTCAGTCGCATAACCCTAACTGGGCAGCGACTGGAGTTCTTCATGAACAGCAGTCGCGAACCACGCACTCAAACTCATCTTAAACCCATTTTCAGCCCAATTAACCCTCCCAAGCCTCAGGGATTCATACTAGGATATCATACAAACATATAAAAGTCCTAATTCTTACTATAAACACATTACTCAAGATTCACCCAAATGGGTCAAACTTACACTATTTCAAAAATAGGGTTTCTATGTGATTTCAGCCCCAAAATCGTTAGAAAACGTGTAAATGAGGGTTCTAGAACTCACAATAACAGGTAGGAGTTGATGAGCTTCGATTTGGCTAGCTTTTCGACAAATACGGAGCTCGGTTAGCACTTTCCCTCTTCTTTCTCTTCTCTCGTTCGCTCTCTCTCTGCTCTTCCCGACTAAATAATATAAGTGTTGGGAATGAGAAGAGAGCTGCTCCTCTTTTATACCCACAGCTCAGTCGCATCTGGTCCAGGGGCGACTGGACCTTCAGTCGCATGAACACCATGCGACTGGACCCCAGTCGCATTTGTCCCATGCGGTTCATCCTTCATTCGGGCGGTTGAACTCCAATCGTACGGTTGAGCTTCAATCGGCCGAATAATGTGCGGTCGAACCTCCAGTCGCATAAATCCCAGGCGACTGAGGCTCAGTCGCACAATCTACCAAAAAGTCAAACTTTCGGGTGTTACAATAACCCGGTCACCCACCTGGAACTCAATAGGCCTGCGTCGTTTATCAGCATATGACTTCTGTCTATCTTTGGCTGCCTTTATGAAGGCTTTGATCCTTTCGAGATTTTCAGTCGTAGCCTCGATCACCTCGACGCTCCCTAACTCTTTATGACCAATATCACCCCAACAAATGGGTGTTTTGTATCTCCTACCGTATAGCATCTCATAAGGTGGCATACCAATGCTGGCATGATAGTTTTGTTGTATGAGAATTCAGCTAACGGTAAGTGGTCATCCCAACTTCCCCCAAAATCAATCACACATGCCCGTAGCATTTCCTCCAATGTCTGAATGGTCCTTTCTAATGGACCATCAGTCTGAGGATGATAAGCCATGCTAATATGTAACCTCGTCCCCATCACATCGTGGAATTTCTTCCAAAATTTGGATGTAAACCAGGTGTCACGATCAGACAAATAGACACTGGCACACCATGACGAGTTACAATTTCCATGATGAACATATCAGCCAACCTTTCAGATAAATATGTCTCGCGGATCGGTAGGAAGTGAGCACTCTTCGTTAAGCAGTCAACAATCACCCATATAGCATCATACCCTTTCAGGGTACGCGGTAGCTTTGTAATGAAATCCATGGTGATGTGCTCCCACTTCCATTCCGGTATATCCAAAGGTTGGATCTTTCCATACGGCTTTTGATGCTCGGCCTTCACTTGCAAGCAAGTAAGACACTTACTCACGTACTCCACTTTAGCACGCTTCATACCCGACCACCAATAATCTTTCTTCATGTCTTGGTACATATTTGTAGCACTGGGATGAATAGAGTATCGAGTCTTATGAGCCTCATCCATAATCTTCACCCGTAGATCCCCGAGACGAGGAATCCACATCCGCCCGAATCGGGTTTTAACACCAAATGCGTTTTCACCTAACTCCGCGACCAGACCTCTCATTCTTTCAGAGTTAAGATGATCTTCTTTTAATGCCTCATCTTGAAATCTTTGACTTGCTTCATCACATCAGAGGTCATAATCAGCTGGTACGCCTTCACCCGAATCGCTCGGGTCTTTCCTTTCGGCTAAGGGAATCCGCCACCACGTTGGCTTTGCCTGGATGATAATGGATCTCACAATCATAGTCTTTTATGAGCTCCAACCATCTTCTCTGCCTCATGTTCAAGTCCTTCTGCTCGAATAGTACTTCAAGCTCTTGTGGTCCGTGAAAATGGTGCACTTCGTCCCGTAAAGATAGTGCCTCCAAATCTTTAGTGCAAAGACCCAACTGCTAGCTCCAAGTCATGAGTAGGATAGTTAACCTCATGAACCTTCAACTGTCGGGATGCGTAAGCTATAGCCTTTCCTCTCTGCATTAACACACACCCCAACCCTGAGTAGAAAGCATCAGAATAAACCACCAGATCCTCACTTCCATCGGGTAATGACAATACTGGAGCTCGAGTCAACCTCGCCTTTATTCCTCAAATGCCTTCTCTCGAGCTTGACCGCACACAAACTTTGCATCTTTTTGGGTCAACTTGGTTAGTGGAGAAGCAATCTTAGAGAAGTCTTGAATAAACCTTCGGTAGTAGCCCGCCAAACCCTAGAAGCTGCGAATCTCGGATGGCGTCTTTGGAGACTTCCATTGCATCATCGCTTCCACATTTGTTAGATCCACCATAATCCCCTCCGGATTCACCACGTGACCTAAGAACTGAACCTCGCGCAACCAAAACACGTATTTGGAGAACTTGGCATACAACTTCTCCCTTCTCAACGTCTCCAACACCTCTCGAATGTGACCGGCATGCTCTATCTCTCTCTTTGAATAAATCAGGATGTCATCAATAAACATAATCACTGATTTATCCAACATCGGCCGACACACTCGGTTTCATCAAGTCCATAAAAGCAGCTGGCGCATTGGTCAACCCAAATGACATAACGAGGAACTCGTAGTGACCATAACATGTGCGAAACGTCCTGCCCTTTTACCTTTAGCTTATCGTAGCCAGATAGAAGATCTATCCTTGAAAACCAACTGGCACCTTGAAGCTGATCAAACAAATCATCGATTCTCGGTAAGGGGTATCGGTTCTTCACCATCAACTTGTTCAGCTCACGGTAGTCATACACATTCTTATACTACCATCTTTCTTCTTTACCAATAGACCGAAGCACCCCAAGGAGAGATACTCGGTCTAATGAACCCCTTATCAAGCAGCTCTTGCAACTGCTCCATCAACTCTTTCATCTCCGTTGGAGCCAACCGATACGGTGCCTTAGCAACAGGTTGAGCATCCGGTATCAGATCAATCTGAACTCGATCTCTCGGTCTGGTGGCACTCCTGGTAAGTCTTCGGGGAACACATTTGGAAAGTCACACACGATCAGAACATCGGATAGTTGTGGTGTTGGCGTATCCACATCCTTCACATAAGCTAAGTAGGCGCTACATCCACTCCTCATACACTTTCCCGCCACCACCATTGAGATTAATTTCGGGATCATCATGACTCGATCCCTATAAACAGTTACTGAACTCCCTTCAGACACTGTCAAACGAATCATCTTCTTGCGACACACAGTGTTCGCCTTGAAGTCCGCCAACCAATCCATCCCAAGAGCCAAGTCGAGTCCACCTAAGGTCATCACAAATGGTCTAACCCGAATTTGTGACCCTCTAATTCCACATCACAACCCTCTATCATCTCAGAAATCCTGGTAGACTTACCTACGGCAGTTCTACATCAAAGGGCGGATCAACACGTCTACTACTAACCGGCAGCTTCGTACAGAAAGCAGCAAAAATAAAACTTTTACTAGCACCAGAATCGAACAACACAGAAGCTAAAGTTTGGTTCATTAAAACGTACCAGACACAACATCAGGGTCTGTCCTAGCTTCCTCTTGTGTCATAGTGAATGACCTGGCGCTCGCCCTCGGTCCTTCACTCCCCGTCTTCTTCACTCCGGAACCCTTAGCCCTAGGCTTCTTACAATCCTTACTTACGTGGCCCTCCACGCCACAGTTAAAGCACTAGACTGTACGACAGTCTCTGGCAATATGCCCCGGCTTCCCACATCTAAAGCACCCGTTCGACCCCAGCCTACATTCCTTACTATGCTCTCTCCCACACCTACCACTCTTCTTCATACCTGCACCCGATGTAACCACACGACGGTCATCCACCCGTGCCTTCTTGTTACCTGTAGAGGCATCACCCCGACCAAACCTCTTCCCCCTCCAGTTCCGATCACCACCACCCTTCCTGCTACCTTCAACCACCACCACTACAGTCCTCTCATCATATAGCCTCCCTGCCAAGTCCACCGCCGACCTAAACGTGCTCGGCCGGGTAGCGATCATGTGCCTACGAATATCCGCTGGCAAACCCTGAATGTATCTCTTAATCTTCCGTGATAGAGGCGTCACCTGATCCAACACCAGACGTGCCATCTCGTTGAACTTTGTGGTGTACTGCTGATGTGTCATGGTTCCCGCCTCCAGCTGCAGGAACTCCCTCTCAACCTTGTCCATTTCTCGGTGAGGACAAAACTCCTCAATCACCAACTTTTTCAGCTCCGACCATCTCATCCTCCCAATAGCCTTGCTACCCTCGGCTTGGACTATATTATCCCACTAGCACAGAGCCGAGTCCACAAAAGGGTGGGCAGCAAACTTTACTTTCTGATCCTCCCGGCACTCGCTGATGTTCAAAACAGCTTCCATTTCTCTCACCCACCGTGAACAGCAGCAACAGTGCCGTTACCATCAAAAGTAGGGGCTTGCATCGTTGAAACGCCCATAGTTACAGCCTCGTGCCGCCTCCGGCGCAGGCTCTTCCTCTTCCTCTTCTTCATTATCAGAAAGAACCGTTTCAGGCTCCGGTTGCTACCGTCCTCCCGAGGAGCAGTTCCCCTCTTTCTGTTCTCCTTCAAGTACAGCCTTTATCACTTCGGTCACCACAGACGGTATGATCGTCTGTATGACCTGATGAACTTCTTCCATGACAGCCTCCCTTACTGAGGCTCTCAAATTGGCGCTCTTATCTCCACCCTCCGGATGAGGGGTCTTGGGTCTTTCAGGAACCACCTTTTCAACTCTAGGTCTACCTCTTTTGGGCCGCGATGCAGCACCAAGTCCACCATGCGAGGCTTTAGATGATCTACCACCAGCCATCCTCTAACACACACTGAAAGATTCAAACACCAACATTGTTATTCAAGGGAATAGCTCAGTTTATGTCAAGTATACTAAGTCCCTAATTACAGTGGCCAGTTGTGATTAGCCACTTACTTTACTCTTCATACCCCAAGCATTACCTGTCCTGACTACATCAGTATTTAAATCTACATACAACACATAACCACATATCATGTGCACATAATACCGGTTAACATTACGAAAATACCTGATGGCACGTAGCTACTCATATTGGCATCCCTTCCCTTTCTGTCCCATTTTTAGTTTAAGTTTAGGTTTATTTTGAAAATTTACCCGTTCACTTAAACTTTAGCTCTGATACCAACTTGTACGGCCCCATTTCCGGGACACTTACAGCTTGTCAATCATCGCACATAAAGATATATTTTCATCCTCTTACACAAAAGCATTGCAGCGGAAACATTTAAACATGCATTTCATTTCTAAATAAATGCTTTTGCAAGTTAATACAACTTACATTTCAAACATGGTTTGTTCGCATTACAATGCAAAAACATTAAACAATAAATGCCATCCAAAGAGCTGAGTAGCCGTCCCGTGCCATCCCCAGCAACAATACCCGCCAACTGGAAACACAAAAAAAGTCAGCGTTGCTGAGTGAGTTCTAGTTTTATAATAAAACATACTTTTCTTTCGTTAAAACCGTCTCTTTACTTTCATGCGATCACACATCATACGTACACGTAGATAATATCATTATTATCTTCATCATTCATTCTTTCGTTCATTCATTCTTTATCTTTCGTTCATTCATTCTTTATCTTTCATTCATTCATCATACTTTCTTGTCATTCTTACTCTTTCATCATTACCTCTTTTCTTTCCATCAAACCATAAACTTTACCTTTCTGTCCGTGGTATTGGACCTAGGTCTATCATAAACCTTCTATAACGGTGCATCGCACCCCTGGCCACAGTACCTAAGATAAAGTTTAGGTTTACCATTTCCATGTGCAATACCTTTCTGTCCATGGTAATGGACCTAGGCCTATCATAGACCTTCTATAACGGTGCATCGCACCTCTGGCCACAGTACCTAACGTATGCAACAATGGTTCTATACAAATGGTCAATCTCAAGGAAAAACCCCGATGTATATCCTCCTGGGTAGCGAACCCACACACCGTTGTGCTCACACCTATCAATGCCGTGTCCCTTCCGAGTCTATTGCGACAGCAGGGTCGCTCACCTCATATATTTGCTTGCAAGCCTTTCTTACTCTCATTCATTATTAATGCATGCATTCATTCATCATGTTCCACTTTCATTATCTTTCACTTTACGTTAAATAACACTTTCGTTTCATTCATTAACATAACAAGTAAAGCCACGGGAAATATAAACATACATCATAATAAGGAACATCAACATACATAATAGCATCATCATACAGGACATCATCATACATACATAACATACATCATGCATAAACATGCAACATCATCATGCCCAACATACCCTCTAAGATCCCAACAATCATCTTACTTGAACTTACGGGAACTTCCACATCAAAACTTACATCTGCACTTTCCCCCGAAATTCAGAAATTAAACTACGCTTTTCGTCGCGTACACCAGCCCTATTTGGTGTATGAACACCCTTCAGTCGCATGGCCTCCAGGCGACTGAACATCATGCGAATGGACCCATGCGGATGAACATCAATGCGGATGAACAACCTAGTCATGCGAATGGACCTTATGCGGATGGACACTAATGCGAATCAACACCCATGCGGATGACCTCATGCGGATGGAACTAATGCGGATGAACACTTATGCGACTGGGCCCTCAGTCGCATGACTCCCCATGAGACTGCCCCCTGTCATGCAAATGAATCCCAATCATGCGAATGGACCCTCAATCGTGCGAATGAACCCCAATCGCACCTCATCGACCGTATGGCCTCCATTCGGTCGCATAGCCCTAGCTGATGCCGAATGTAGTTCATCCCGAACCCAATCTGCCATTTTCGACCTCCAAGCTCATCCAAACTCATTCTAAGCCTAAATCACCCATCCTAAACCTTAGGAATGCATACCACAACACCATTCAAGCACACACAAGCCCGAAAACAAACTCTAAACGCATCACACACAAACATATACAAATGGGTCAAACACACACACATACAAAATGGGTTTTCACTATGTGTTCCAGCCCCGAATCAGTTGAAAACGGGTAAAAGAGGGGTCCTAGAACTCACAAAAACTACAAGAAGAAGAAGAGCTTCGTTTTAACCCGCTACACGATGATTTTTGCACCCGAATCCACCCGAACCAACCCCTTTTATCTCTTTTCTCCCTTTCTTCTTCTCCTCTCTTTTTCTTGGCTGAAATATGGGTGTGGGGAGAGGGTAAGGGCTGCCCTCTCCCTTCAAATATCTCCACTTACCCAACTTTCTAGCGTTGGCGAGTTTGGTTCCCCGACTTTGGACTTTATTTCTTTTTCTTCTTTCATCGGCTTTAAAAAAAATATCCGGACGTTACATAACACCAACTATGTTGTTTTTGGTAGCTACGTAATAGTTTTTTTACAATCCATAGATATTTTTGGTCTTATTTAAGAATCAATAGCTTTTTTTATCAACCAATTTTGGTCCCTTTTAAGGCGTTTGTATTTTTTTTTTTCGTGTTTTGCAACTGTTTTTTTCGGCTATTTTTAATCATGTACCATTTATATACTTACCAACTAATTACCATTCATAGCATCTCACAAAGTCATATACAAACCAATAAGATTAATATATACATCTCTGACGAAAAACCCAAAAAAACAATTGAAATACATATACACATATAATAAACCAAAGTTATATTTCAAAAAGCACTTAACTAGGAAGCAATGTAACAAAAAAAACAAGTGCAACAAAATCCACTTGAGCAAAGAGCGTCTAACAAAAAACAAAACAACAAAAGCATCTAACCAAAGAGTCATCCGGTTTTAAACTTCTTGACCTCCTTTAGACATCAACTTCAAAACTTCAATTCCTATAAAATGTAAAGTCAATGAGTCAAATATAACATGTTTATACACACATATGTATATATATATATATATATGGTCAAATTGGGTCACATCAAGTAGAGGATCCAAATTGGTATGAGAACTCTATAAACACATTCAAAATAGATAATGTCAACTAGCTATTATAACTAACATAAATATTTATTTTGAGAACAGACGACTAAAACACATTGTAAACTGCATAACATAAAAAACTTACATTCATCGATCCTCCTCATCCTATTCATTCTCATCCTTATCAAAGAAAGATATAAACACCTTTAAAGTACGCTCTACAAATTCGTCAATTTGACATTGACGAACCATGTTGAGTTCATTTAACAGCTAAAATTGAAAGATAAATAAAAGTTAGATTACAATATAATATACATTATAGTTAAACGTATATAAATATGAGTGTATAAAATACTTACAATATGTTCTCTGTTACGAATCACAAAATCATACATAGCCATCATAACACAATAACCACACTCCCAATCTTTAGGTTGTTGAAGGCACTAAATCAATTAAATTAACAATTAGTTAACTAAAATTTAAAATAAACATGTAAAAGACAAAAGAAAACTTACATCAACCATGTCCCATGTTATTTATGTCTAATGGCCTCTTCGAATGTATCGGTTATCATGTAATTTGAAGGGTCCTTTATACCTTTAATTGAATCAAACATGTGATCCTTCCAAGTTTTATACATTGGATGATGATGAAGTAAAATTAATATCCAATATTTCCTGGATAAAATGAGATTGATTTGAACCGCACGTAACACAAAAAAAATAAAATAAGCAAAGCATGATATGTATGAATAAAATATAATACCTATTTAAATGGGGTGCCATAAACCATTGTTTGTCCTTATGAAAAGAGATGACATTTCTTATGTGGTCGATCACAAACTCATTATCGCTTGAGATAAGATTACCTTCAATATAACGAGGATGAAAATATGCAGTAATATCTAAACCCTCATTTCTTCCAATGGTATATAAATACCTATAATAGAAGTAGAAGATAAATCTAATAAGGTTAGCAACAATCCATTATTGTTTAAAAAATAACAGTACAAAATATTTAAAGAAATAGTCAAACATACATTGTAAACCAATGTAGAATGCAGCCATCCACCAAACCATTCACACATAACTGTATAACAGCCTCAAATTCAACATTCTCTTCAAGATGTTCCTCATACATCCCGGTCGGTGAAATGCGAACCAAAGAGTAGGATTTTTAGTTTGAAGCGCCACTTGTTCCACTAATCTATATATGTTTTGAGGCCTTAACTTTTCTTTTTCTAAAAGTTTTTCTATTACTGCCTTTTCTTTTAAAGTTTTAGAAGCAACAACAGGCTTGGTAGGTTGACATTCAGGTACGCGCTCAGTAGGTTTAACAACATGACTAGGCTCAGTAGACTGATTAACATTGACAGGATTAGTAGGTTGGTAAGCATGAACTGTCTCTTTAGATTGGTTACCATTAACAGGCTTAGTAGACTGATACAAAGGACCATGCTCAGTTTGATTATAAGAAAACTGATTTTCAGCAAGCTACATTGACCAATAAAGATACTATTAGTGAATAGACACACACACACATGCGCGTGCACACACACACACATATCATAATATGATTACCAATTCATTAAAACCGTCATCGTCTTGTAATGCATGCAAGTACTGTTCATACACGTTTCTTTCATCTGGCATCATTTGTTGCTAAAAAAATGTTGCTTCAAACTACATTGATAGAGCACAATATTTTTTATATCATCAAAACAAAAAGAAATAATATAAATTAAAGAATACATGTGGCCTATAATGTGTACTCGTAAAATGATGAGAAATTCTACAATTTGTGGAGAACTATTATGAGGCACATAGACACTATTATGTTGCCCAAAAGAATATGTGTTAAAATCTATACATTGTAAAACTAAATATTAGTACATTAAAAAATAAAATGAACTATCAATTTTATTTATATAGAAAGATACATTTATTGATTTCATGTGCCACTAAATAAAACATCCTTTTGCATCCCCTAAATGTTCTACTTCGTCTGGAATATATGATTCCGGCCAGAGAGGTATTAGTGCACAACCTTCTTCAATTCTATCTACTTGAACCTTCATGAAACCATCTATCATAGGGCGTCCATGTAGAGTCCTATCAGGAGTAGGATGAACTCGACCCTTAGCTATAACCATACAGTGCCATGGTTGTTAGGCCCTAGAAGTTCACATATTTGAACAGACTACAAACATGTTAGTGGTTTTTTATAAATATTAAATACATACTAAAAAGGAAATAAGTTACTACAATAAACTATATATATATATATATATATATATATATATATATATATATATATTACCTTGATTTTTAGTAAATCGTCATACGAACTACCACACACATTGGTCAAACCGCAAATACTAGGGCTCTCCGCAATCATTGTCTTTACAGCCTCACTCTTTGTTTTCTTTTTTTTTAATTCGGAATATAAGCTTTTTGTAGGACCAATCACATCCGAAAATAACCGTGTACGCCCCCTATATTGGCGTCCCTTCCCAAAAACCTCTATAACTACATCCTTTGTTGAATCATAATAAGAACATCTTCCCTCATCTCCTTTTCTTTTGCATACTGTTCAAAAAATATATCACGGCTAAAAAATGTGAGAAGTATAAATATATACAATAATTAGACAAATACTAACCAAATCTTTAAGTGTTCCTTTCAATTCACCGTCAGATTATTTGTCTGGTCCAATTTCATATAATTTTGTTACCGGGTTGTGAAATGCTCTACTAACTTCATAGGTTCTCAAACGATGACTTCGAAGAATAGATAAATGTGGATAACTTGTAACAAGTTGATCCCATCTACCTTAAACTTTTGGCTCTAATCCTGAAAATCCATAACATCCTACACATGCTGGATCAATATTTTTCTTTGCACTAATCCTTGCCTTCTGACTTTTTACCTTTATAAAAAATTACAATGAATGTTAAGTATAATCTATAATAATAACAATAATAATAATAAATAAATAAATAAATAAATAATACACATATAACCTTCCACTCTTTTTTGTTAGTCTTTCCAACAAATGATTTCCAAAGTTGCTTGTCAAGATAATCGTAATCCTGAAAAGGCGTTTTATCCTTTTCAACGTAGTTGACTTTAAGAGTGTGGCGGAAAATTTTCATTATAACCTTCCCCTTTGATAATGTAACTTCTTTTCCGTAGTCGTCTGGTATTTTCCATGATTTCTAGATATTTAAAAAGAAGTTAAACAAAAAATAACAAATATCATTGTATAGTCTAGAGTTTACATCTTTAGCGATTTTATCGTATGGAATCTTTTTTCTAACTTCTACACCAATTCAGGACATAATTTCGCGGCATTGTCACCAACTGCTATGCCGTTCACGTTAAACTCAACTTTAAAATCATCAGGATGCAAAAATTTCTTTTTACATTTGGAAACTCCTCTCTTTTTCTTGTCAAAGACAGTTTATTGGTGATTGCTATAGAAAAACATAATAATTACCTAATATGAATTTTGTAACTGTGATTTGACACGATGAATAGTACTATTCACCATGAATAGTACTATTCACGATATCTGATCTTCTTTAACACCACAGTGCTCCCTCTTCCTCCTCTTTATCGGCCTCGCCCTCCTCCACCTTCTCCTCGCTGGCTCCTTCCTCCATCGCCGCGGCTAGCTTCTTCCCCTAATCTAACATCTGCTTCCAATTTACACCATTCTTGATCGATTCCTTCATGGGTTCTGGTTGTTTTCATGAATTGGTGCGAGGGGTGACTCCAATGACGGATATTCGATCTGGGTTTTCTGAATCAACCGATGTGATTAGCGGAAGTAGCGGCATTGAATCCCCTCTTCTTCCTTATGATGTTTCTGCCCTCAATCGATTATCGAAACCCTAGAATCGATCTTGTTGGAACCTGATAATTCCTTCGCCAATGCTAAAATTGTGGTTTCTGGGGTCGGGAAATTGCTGTTCACCGGTGTATATTGTCGAAGAGGAGCCCGTTTTTCAGGAACAAGTTTAGCGAGAAGAATCATAATGTGAAATTGGAGATGAAGGAGTTAGCGTGTGATTATGAAGTTGGTTTTGATTCATTGATGAGTGTGTTGAGTTATATGTACAGTGGGAAGATTAAAGGTTTGCCTAAAGATGTTTGTGTTTGTGTTGATGATGAATGTTCACATGAAGCTTGTCGGCCTGCGGTTGATTTCATGGTGGAGGTGATGTATGCTTTTCATGTGTTCCAGATCACAGAATGGTTGCCCTCTGGCAGGTAATTTTGCTCTTCATATTTCAGATTTATTGTTAAACAAGAATCATTTTTGAAGTGCCTATGAACTGTAGGACCGACCCGAGATTGACCCGAAATACCTACAGTTGGTCTGGGCCGGTTCTTGACCCATGAATCTTGATCACCCCCTGGTCAAATTTAGCATTTTATGGGATGTTGAGTAATCAGAATACTACATGTAGAAGTTGGTGCAAAATATGGTGGTTGGATGTGCTTGTAGTTGTAAACTTGTGATAATCTAACTTATAGTGTTTAAGGTGCTAATAGAAAGATTAAGTGTTATATAGTTATTTTACTATAATGATGTATGATGAGAATAAGGTGATCTACTGTAAAAAGCTTGGTGTTAGAGATGGTGTTTGGATGTGGTTATGCTGCTTGTAGTTGTACTAATCAAGATTCTGAGCATTTAAGGAAGTAATAGAGAAAACAAGTGTATATAAGTAATGATACTCTTCCATTTGAAAGTAAATAAACAAACAAACGTACCTGGTAAATAAGTAATATTCCACACGTAGAGTAGGGCCATTTGATAGTGAATAATCTGTTGTAATAAAACATGCGCTATAGATAGTGTTCGGATGTGCTTCTGTTTGCTGTTTAAAAAACAGTCCAAATTTTGATTATTTAACAAAGTAATAGACTAAACAAGTGACGCGGAGGTTGGTCGTGGTGGTTGTGTTATTGGAGGCGGTGGTGGCTGTGTTGCTGCAGGCGGAGGTCGGCGGTGGTGGCTGTGTTGGTAGAGGCCATGATGGTTGTCTTGGTGGAGGTGGAGATGGAGATGGACGTTGGTGGCTCTGTTGGTGGAGGTGGAGGTCGATGGTGGTAGTACGGTGAAATCAAGATCAAGAATTTCAAAAGCAAAGGTGTAATCTTTATGTTTCTTGTGCAACTTTATCCATCAAGAATTCAATCTGTCTCTTTTTTGTTGCTGTTGTTAAATTGGATTAAACAACATTTGGGTGAAATTGTAGTCAAATCTTTTATCCATAAAGGTCAGAGTGGAGGGTTTTGATGTTCTTCTGTTTGTATGTGTGTGTAGCTGGAGTGGACAAGAGAGAACCCATTGGTGAAGAGAATAAGATTGTGGAGGTGGTTTGGGACATTGAATCAAATGCCAAGAAATGATTATGTGTTTAATGATTACAAAAGTTTGCCAAGAGTTTTGCTTTTTGAACCTGGTGGTTCTTCTGCTGAGGTATTATCCTTAATCTGTATTCTTAAAACACACATACATTTCCTATGTTTATGTTGCAATTTAGGGAGTGCTTGGTACTGATTTTTGTAAGTTATTACATGATATGGAATAATCAGAACCCGATGATCAACGGCTGTAGGATGTAGTGTTTGGATGTGCTTCTGTTTAAAGATGTGATTGTAATATATATGAGTGTTTGGCAAATTTTGTTTGTTTAAGGGTTTACATGTGATACAAGCCTAAATCATCAGACGATCACAATAAGATTTTTTGCAGCTGATTTTCCGATTTGATTATGAAGCCTAATAAACTCCGAAGGCAAAGGAGAAGGTGGATAAGTATAGAGATGGTGAGGATGATGATCCTATAGAGAGTTATTTGAGAGCGAAGAAGGATGTTGGTTTGACGTTGGCGTCTGAGGCTCTTCATGCTGGTTATAATTCGGATGAGGAGGTGTACGCTGCTGCTAAATGAGGTATTTGGTTGATTGTTTGAAATTGTTGGGGTCTTACTTTCGTGTGCTTCTGGTTTGTTGATGATAGTGGTTATGATACGTTAATGACAATTTCCATTCATTGGCTCCAAATGTCACTGGCTCCATTATGATTGTCGAATCTATTTGCTACAACCATTGTTATGATGACTGTGGCTGAATGGTTGATTGGCGTGGCATTCTCGGTGACGGCAATTGTGGTTTTCTACACTTGCAACCCGTGATGCAGCCATGGTAACCGAAAACCCACATCTGAGCAAAAATATTTTTTTACGGAAACCAAACGTTAAATTGAGATCAATAATCACGTTCATTTAGCATTTGCTTTTGTGATCTGTAAATTTCTGCTCATGCTCATACCTTCTAATGTGCCTTCGATCGACGTTGATGCTTCCGATGGTATGTATATCTTCTTTCTCCTACTTGATTTGTTTAACTCAAAGTAGTTCTATGTTGATGACTTGATGTATGGTTTATTTGATGTGAATGTGTTAAATATTAGTGTTCTGAAAATGGTGTTTGATTATTAATTTGGAAATTTAAATGGTTTGATCTTAGAGTCATGCCATGTGACAGTTTATGTGGCATGGAGTATTAATGCAGCTAGAGTGTTCTGAATTTTTGGGGGAAATCCTTGCAACACAAGTCATCTACTAAAAAGCATAGTTTAAGCCAACTAAGAAATTATTATAAATATTTTTTGGGTTAAATTTTACTGAATATGGTTCTGGTAAGTATTTTAATTCTGAAAATGGTAGTATGAACCATCAGTATCCTGTATCCTTTAGGAAGAGCAGTTGCATTAGATAAGGGATCTGGATCTCAAGTATACCGTCATTATCCCACCATATGTTGCGCTTTTGATGTGTTTATTTTGATGCTCTTAACAATTTACATTAATTGGATGTTAAGCAGCTATAGATGATGGACATCCCAAGGAGAATAGCTTCATTTATGTAAGTTTCTTATTTATGTTTCGAGATATTAATAAAAAATAAATATCTGCATGTTTAATCTGTATGCATTTTTAAGGTCATGAATGGTCTTTGTTTTCTTTTTGGTATTTTCATATTATAGATACCTTCAAGAAGACAAACTGACAAAGTGCAGTGCTATGAGCCTGCAACGATGAAGTATCTAGGGTACTTCCCTGCCCTGAAGCCTGATGAGGTTAGTGTTTATAAACAACATTTGCAACGAAATCTTCATGTGTGTTAAATTGCTATCAAAGTTTAGACTTTATATTTATTATTTTGGTTTTCCCATCAAAGAAACCAGAGCCTCTATATTGCTGTCTTAGATAGTTGATAGAGTATAGATTTACGGCATTTTCAAGACGCGCAACGCGCGTCTGCGTATTAAAACTAGTAATAATGAAAAAGAATTCAATTTGCAATTTTGATTTGCATTTGAAATGAAAAAGATAAACAGTAGCCTACATAATAAAAATTCAGTTTGCACTTTTGATTTGCATTTGACATGAAAAAGATGAGCAGAAACCTACCTAATTAGCAGTTATGCAAGATTATTCACAAAAAAGATAATCAAGTAATCAAGTAAATAGCAATATTGTTGTATCTTTAGTCGTTCAGTGGAACCTAGAGATAATTATATAGATAGAAATTCTATTTTACTCATAATGGAAACATAACATAATCAATAATCATAAGGTTTGCAATGATATTAGTCAATAAGAATAATAACACTATAATTTCATTGACACGAGTATAGCCTATACTATTAGTGCACTATTATTCCATTGATTTTGTTTGCTATATGAATCATAACCAAAACAATCAGTGAAACAAGTTTATTGAAGAGTGACAAACATAAAACAGTTGATAAGTTCAGTATTACCAAATTACATAGTTGCTGCTTGTAAGGCCCCCTTCCCAGGATGCTCACAGCTGGTCAGTCATCGCACTCAAAACATTTAAATTATATTAACCTTACTAAAATCATGCAGCGGAAACACTTTAAACAAACATTTCATTTCCTTTAAATAAACACTTTTGCAAAATAATACATTGTTCATTGCAAAATATCGTTCGTTCGTATTACAATGCAAAAATGTTATACAAAAGAATGTCATCCAAAATGAGCCAAGTAGCCGCCTCGTGTCATCCTCAGCAATCACTACCTACCAACTGAAAACACATAAAAAGTCAGTGTTGCTGAGTGAGTTCTAGTTTTATAAAACATTATATTACCTTTCATTCGATAAAACATTTTCTTTACTATCGCACGTGATCACACATCATACGTACATCAAGGTAATAGCTATTATATTCATCATCGTTCGTTTCGTACATTTCGCATGTTTCGCACATTTCGTACTTATCGCACTTTCCGTATATTTATTATATTTTCACTTCTATCTAGGTCCTGTCATGTACTTAACCCCCCCTTGAGCACAAAGCCATATCATCTAGGGTTAAGCGACAAGGACCCCATATCGCACATATAGAGTAGTCACAAAGACTAACTCCCCCTGTGTGTGTAAACTCTTATAGGTTAGCCAACATCGCACGCTACATAACACATCGTAATTAAAATCGCACGTATTGGAGCAGTCACCAAGACTAACTCTTACTGTGTGTATGAACCCTTATGAGTTAGCCAAAATCGCATGCTGTAACCACATAGTTGAGCTAACAACTCTCAATGAGTTGTGAACCTATTTTTATTTGCTTGCAAGACATTTCATTCGTTCATTATGTTCCACTTTCATTATCTTAATTCTTTCACTTCGTTAAGATAATACTTTACGTTCATTATCATAATCACACCACGTAAAGTCACGTCATCATACGTAATAAGGAACATGTCATACAAACATACATAATCATCATACATAAAGTCATATCATACATCACCCATCACATCAATCTATGACTTCAAAAAGTCAACTAACATAACCCCCGGGAACCTCCCAAGTCATAGCCTACATTACTCTTTTCCCCGAAAATCAGAAGATAAACTATGTCCTTTCGGGCGCATGAGCCCTATTTGGGCGTATGGACACCACGGACGAATGAACACTTAGTCGCATAACTTTCATGCGTATGAACCTCAGTCGCATGGCGTTCAGGCGCATGGACCTCAGTCGCATGGTGTTCAGGCGCATGGACTTCAATCGCATGGTGTTCAGGCGCATGGACTTCAGTCGCATGGTGTTCAGGCGCATGGACTTCAGTCGCATGGCTTCCAGTCGTGTGACCTTCAGTCGCATGCTTTCCAGGCGTATGACCCTCAGTCGTATGCAATTCGGCTGTATGGCCTCCAATCGCATGCCATTCGTCTCATGGCTCCCAGTCGGCTCCCAGTCGCATGAGCCCTAGCTGGGTGCAGAATGCAGTCCTCCTCAAAACCTGCACTGCAGTTTCGGCCTTCAGCCCCTTTTCTAACCTAGTCTAGGCTAAAATCAACCATCCTAAGCCTTAGAAACACATCTCTAATATCATTCAAGCGCAACCAAGCCCGAAATCAAACCCCACCCGAGTCACACACATACACATACACATACATACGGGTTTAACACCCCCCACAACACAATAATTTTTAGATGTGTTCCTGCCGTAAAATCAGTCAAAAATGTGTAAAAGAGGGGTCTTAGAACTCACATTAACAGCCTCTTCGAGTAGAGCTTCCTACAAACCCGCTTAACTTCGACTTTTGCACCTTGATTTCTTCAAAACCCAAAACTTATCCTTTTCTCCCCTTCCTTTCTCCTTGGCCGATTGAAATGGTGAATGGGAGAGGGGAATGGGCTGCCATTCCCTTTTACCCACTCTTCCAAACCCTTTTTTTCTTTTTGGCAAGATTGGTCCCTCAACTTGGACTTTATTTCTTTTCTTTCTTTTTATTCTTTCTTTGGCTTTAAAGGAAAATAACCGGGTGTTACAAGTCCACCCCCTTATATAGGTTTCGTCCTCGAAACATGTTATTCCTCAAACAAACGTGGGTAATGTTGTCTCATCTATTCTTCAGTCTCCCACGTAGAATCAGATCCCTTTCTGTGCTTCCACTTTACGCGCACAAGTGGGACCACCTTATTCCTCAATCTTTTCTCTTTACGGTCAATGATTGCTACTGGTTGCTCCATATAATTGAGTCGTTCATCTACCTCGATATCTTCTAGCGGTACAACCATGTCCTCATCTGTCAATTATTTTCTCAGATGAGATACATAGAATGTCGGATGAATTCCACTTAACTCTTCTAGTAAGTCCAGTCTATAGGCCACTTCTCCTACTCGAGCAATGATTCGGAAAGGCCATATGTATCTTGGGCTCAACTTGCCCCACTTTCTGAACCGAATGATGCCCTTCCAAGGTGAGACTTTCAACATAACTCTATCACCCACCTGGAACTCAATCGGTCTATGTTGTTTATCAGCATACGACTTCTTTCTGTCTTTGCTTGCCATCATGAAGGCATTAATCCTTTCAACCTTTTTAGTCGTAGCCTCGACCACTTCGACGCTCCCTAACTCTTTATGGCCGATATCACCCTAACAAACAAGTGTTCTACATCACCTGCCGTATAGCATCTCATAAGGAGGCATACCAATACTGGCATGATAACTTTTATTATATGAGAACTCAGCTAACGGTAGGTGGTCATCCCAGCTTCCTCCAAATCAATGACGCATGCCCAAAGCATATCTTCTAGTGTCTGAATCGTCCTTTCTGATTGACCATCCATCTGACGATGATAGGCCGTGCTGATATATAACCTCGTCTCCATTGTGTCGTGGAATTTCTTCCAAAATTTAGATGTAAACCGGGTGTCACGATCGGACACAATTGACACCGGCACACCATGACGAGTTACGATCTCTTTAATGAATAGATCCGCCAACCTCTCAGATGAATATGTCTCGCGAATCGGTAGGAAGTGAGCACTCTTCGTCAAACGATCAACAATCACCCATATGGCATCATACCCTTTCATGGTACGCGGTAGCTTCGTAACAAAATCCATGGTGATGTGCTCCCATTTCCACTCCGGTATATCCAATGGTTGAATCTTCCCATACAGCTTTTGGTGCCCGGCCTTCACTTGTAAACAAGTAAGGCATTTACTCACATACTCCACCACATCACGCTTCATACCCGGCCACCAATAGTCTTTCTTCATGTCTTGATACATCTTTGTAGCACCGGGATGAATAGAGTATCGAGTCTTATGAGCTTCATCCATAATTTTCACGCGTAGATCCCCAAAACGAGGAATCCACATTTGCTCGAATCGGGTTTTAACACCGAGTATGTTTTCACCCAATTCCGCAACCAGACCTCTCATTCTTTCGGAGTTAAGATGATCTTATTTCAATGCCTCATCTTGAAACTCTTTGACTTGCTTCATCAGATCCAAGGTCATAATCTGCTGGTACGCTTTCACCCGAATCAGCTCGGGTCTTTCCTTTCGGCTAAGGGCATCCGCCACCACGTTGGCTTTGCCCGGATGGTACTGGATCTCACAATCATAATCTTTTATTAGCTCCAACCATCTTATTTGTCTCATATTCAAATCTTTCTGCTCGAAGAAGTACTTTAAACTCTTGTGGTCAGTGAATATGGTGCACTTCGTCCCATACAGGTAGTGGCCCCAGATATTTAACGCAAAGATCACTGCTCCTAGTTCCAAATCATGAGTAGGATAGTTAACCTCATGAACCTTCAACTGTCGGGATACGTAGGCTACAACCTTTCCTCTCTGTATTAATACACACCCCAACCCCGAGTAGGAAGCATCAGAATAAACCACCAGATCTTCACTTCCATCGGGTAATGACAACACAGGAGCTTGAGTCAATCTCGCCTTCAATTCCTCAAATGCCTTCTCCTGAGCTTGACCCCACACAAACTTTACATCTTTCAGGTCAACTTGGTTATTGGAGAAGCGATCTTAGAGAAGTCTTGAATAAACCTTCGTAGTAGCCCGCCAAACCCAAGAAACTACGGATCTCGGATGATGTCTTCGGAGACTTCCATTGCATCACCGCTTCCACCTTTGCCGGATCCACCATAATCCCCTCCGGATTCACCACGTGACTCAAGAATTGAACCTCGCGCAACCAGAACGCGCATTTGGAGAACTTGGCATACAACTTCTCCCTTCTCAACGTCTCCAACACCTCTCGAATATGACCGGAGTGCTCTATCTCGCTCTTTGAATAAATCAGGATATCATCGATAAACACAATCACTGATTTATCCAACATCGGCCGAGACACTCGGTTCATCAAGTCCATAAAAGCAGCTGGCGCGTTGGTCAACCCAAATGACATAACAAGGAACTCGTAGTGACCATAACGCGTGCGAAAAGCTGTATTAGGAATATCCTGCTCTTTCACCTTTAGCTGATGGTAGCCAGATCGGAGATCTATCCTTGAAAACCAACTCGCACCTTGAAGCTAATCAAACAAATCATGAATCCTCGGTAACGGGTACCGATTCTTCACCGTCAACTTGTTCATCTCACGTTAGTCTATACACATCCTCATGCTATTGTCTTTTTCTTTACGAATAAAACCGGAGCACCCCAAGGAGAGATACTCAGTCTAATAAACCCCTTATCATAGAGTTCTTGCAATTTCTCCATCAACTCTTTCATCTCAGTCGGAGCCAACCGATACGGTGCCTTGGCAACAGGTTGGGCACCTGGTATCAAATCAATATGAAACTCGATCTCTCGGTTAGGTGGCACTCCTGGAAAGTCTTCGGGAAACACATAGGAAAAGTCACACACAACCAGTACATCAGACAGTTGTGGTGTTGGTGTATCCACATCCTTTACATAGGCCAAGTAGGCACTACATCCACGCCTCATACACTTTCCCGCCATTGCCATCGAAATCACTCTCGGAATCGTAGTGACTCGATCACCATAAACCGTCACCATACTCCCGTCATGCGCTATTAACCGAATCATCTTCTCACGACACACAATGTTCGCCTCGTGGTCCGCCAACCAATCCATCCCAAGAACAACATCGAAACCACCTAAAGTCATCACGAATGGTCTAACAGAAAACCTGTGACCTTCTAATTCGATGTCACAGCCTTCTATCACCTCAGAAATCCTGGTAGACTTACCTATAGCAGTTTCTACATCGAAGGGCTCATCAATACGTCTACTTCTAACGGGCAGCTTAGCACAAAAGACAACAAAAATGAAAATCCTACTAGCTCTAGAGTCAAATAACGTAGATGTAAGAGTTTGGCTTACTAGAAACATACCTGACACCACATCGGGGTCCATTCTAGCCTCCTCCCGAGTCATCGTGAAAGCTTGAGCGCTTGTCCTCAGCCCTTCTCCTCCAGCCTTCTTCGGTCCTGAACTTTCATCCCTTGCCTTCTTGCAATCCCTGCTCAGACGACCATTTTCCCCACAGTTATACACCTTATAACTCCACAATCTCTCCCCATATGACCAGGCTTCCCATACTTGAAGCAGATATTTGATCCCCATTTGCATTCTCCTGAATGCTCCTTCCCGTATTTACCACACCTTTTTGACCCTGCACCAGATGTGACCACACGGCGATCATCCACCCTTGCACTCTTGTTACTCGTCGAGGCACCACTCCGACCAAACCTTTTCCCATTCCAGTTCTGGTCACCTCCACCTTTCTTACTCACCTCAGCCACCACCACTTCTCGCTCATCGTACAGTCTCCCTGCCAAGTCAATTGCCGACCTAAACGTGCTCGGTCGAGCAGCGATGATGTGCCTACGAATATCCACCGGTAAGCCCTGGATGTACCTCTTAATATTTCGTGACAGAGGCATCACTTGATCTGGCACCAGCCGTGCCATTTCATTGAACGTGGTGGTGTATTGCTGATGCGTCGTTGTTCCCGCCTCCAACTGCAGGAATTCCCTTTCCACCTTGTCCATCTCTCGGTGAGGACAGAACTCCTCCATTACCAGCTTCTTCAACTCCGACTACCTCATTCTCCCAATTGCTCGACTACCCTCGGCTTGGACAATATTGTCCTACCAACATAGAGCCGAGTCCACAAACGAGTGGGCAACAAACTTCACCTTCTTGTCTTCTTGGCACTCACTGATATTCAGAACAACTTCCATTTCCCTCACCCATCGGTGAGCCGCAACAGTAGTGCCATTACCGTCAAAAGTAGGGGGCTTACACCATTGAAATGCCCCGTAGTTACAGCCTCGTGCCGCCTCCGGTGTAGGCTCTTCTTCCTCCTCTTCATCATCGGAGAGAACTGTCTCAGTCTCCGGTTGTTCCCGTCCTCCCGAGGACCCGTTCCCCTCCCTTCTTTCTCCTTCCCTTACAGCCTTAATTACCTCAGTCACCACAGATGGTAAGATCGTCTGCATGACCTGATGAACTTCTTCCACAACAACCTCCTTTACTGAGCCTCTCAAATTGGCGCTCTCATCTCCACCCTCCGGATGAGGGGTCTCGGGTCCTTCATGAACCACCTTTTCAACTCTAGGCCTTCCTGTTTTGGGTCGCGGTGCAGCACCAAGTGCACCCCGCGAAGCTTTAGATGATCTACCACCGGCCATCCTCTAACACACACTGAAAGATTCAAACACCAACATGGTCATTCAAGGGAATAGCTCAGTTTATGTCAAGTATAGTAAGTCCCTAATTACAGTGGCCAATTGTGATTAGCCACTTACTTACTCTTCATACCTCGAGCGTTACCTGTCCTGACTACATCAGTATCTAAATCTACAAACAACACATAACCCACATAACATGCGCATGTAATACTGGTTAACATTTAGAAAATACCTGATGGCACGCAACTACTCAGACTGCCATCCCTTAACTTTCCGTTCCATTTTCAGTTTAAGTTTAGGTTTATTTTGAAAATTTACCCGTTTCACTTAAACTTTGGCTCTGATACCAACTTGTACGGCCCCGTTCCCTAAGGCCCCGTTCCTAAGACGCTCACAACTGGTCAGTCATCGCACTCAAAACACTTAAATTATATTAACCTTACTAAAATCAAGCAGCGAAAACACTTTAAACAAACATTTCATTTCCTTTAAATAAACACTTTTACAAAATAATACATCGTTCATTACAAAATATCATTCGTCCATATTACAATGCAATAACGTTATACAAAAGAATGCCATCCAAAATGAGCCAAGTAGCCGCCTCGTGCCATCCTCAGCAATCACTACCTGCCAACTAGAAACACCTAAAAAGTCAGTGTTACTGAGTGAGTTCTAGTTTTATAAAATGTCACATCCCGGCGGAAGCGCGAAACGGTGTTCGGGTGTGACTAGCTTTTATCAGAGTGCATTAATTATAGCGGAATAATATGTAGAAATATCATTAAATAAAACAACAACTTCTGACATGCTTTACTCATAATATTCGAGGAATTACATCTATTACATAAGTTTTCAAAATCTGATGTAATTCTAACTACTTTTAACTACAACATGTCTTCTTAACAAAGATGGTAGTGTGCGTCCACAAACAACACCCGTCAATGATGTTGACGGTTATGGTCACACAGACTCTTTCCACAACTTCACCTCATCCGTTATGGACTTCGAAGCTACAATCAAAACTATTACTCATTTTGTCCTGAAAAAGCATACTCAATAAAGTCAACAAAGATGTTGGTGAGAACATAGGTTTATATATAACAAAAGTTATTTTTCGTTGATGTATTAGTTACAACCAAACCTGCACAAACATAATCATACTGTCAAGAAATAATTCACAAAATCGAGTAATATTGTATTCTAACCCTCATTCCGGTTAGATACAGGAATGTAGTAACAGCCCTCATTCGGTTGATACTATTTTCCTAAGTAGCGCTATTAACATTACCAGACGTTTCCTCATTCAAACTAATGGTTGTATCAAATGACAGTAAGTTAACTCAAGTAAAAATAATACATAAACCACAATTTGTATGCTTTTTCTCCAAAACGTTACTGAATATCAAAATGGTTGAAAAATGGGGCTATAAACTCACCGTATCCTTCACTTGAACCTAATAAAATAGTTCACAGTGTTAGATAATACTTCAATATTTTTCTGGTTTTCATTGACTGTAAGGTAAATGGATTTTTGTAAAGAAACATCTTCGGGCCTCCAAAATTTCCCTTTTAATTATTTCTTGGTAATAATGTAATGAATTACAAAAATAATCCAAATATAACTTCTGTTTTCTAAAAATTACCAACTTTCTACAGAAATTAGTTTAATCTATTTAGAATCTTCTGTAATTTTTATAGAATTTATTTCCCAACAGATTATTTATTATAAAGTCTACAAAATCGCCAAAATTCATAAAATTAGCTACTGCAGTAAATAAATTCTCATATTTTTACAGATAACTACAAATATTATATATAACAACATAAAATTAAATCACAGTCCCAAACTAGTCATAATAATTTCTATAATTTCTCATAATAATCCCAATAGTCCTTAAAATATGCAATATGGTCCCGTAAGTCCTCATAAGTCCATAGAATTTCTTGCAAGAGTCCAATAACAACATATAATTTTTATAGAACCTAACCATTAACAGATTATTTTCTGTGAATTTTATAAAGATTCAATAAATAGTTAAAAATAATTTCTGTTTATGAAAAATTCCCATATTTTTACAGAATACTTCTTATATATAATCAAACGACATATATTTATTCCATAGTCCAAATAATTCTATAACAGTTTCTGTAATTTCTTCAATAATCATAATATTTAACAAAAATAGTTATATTATTCCATAATTCATGAAAATTAAATATTCTGTACTAAGTGTTGTAATATTTCATATGTGATTTTATTCAGATTTATTATGTCCTTTATTATTTATTACTATTTATTTATTGCAGAACCTATAAAATTCGTATTTAAATTATAATAAGGTATAAAATTCTGAAATAATTCCAGAGGCTATTATACCTTAAAATAATCATTCTGAGATTTTATTAGAATTTTACCGAATTTTTTTGTATTTTTGGCTTTTTCTTCTATTTTACATAATAAAATAATTTGTATAAATTATTTTGTTTATCAAATTATACCAAAATCTCCAGTTTATTATTTTAGTATAAAAACAAGTATTTTACATGTTTATTCCCACAATTGCTTTCATTAAACATTTGTTTGATTTTTCTTGGTTTTTAGGTTAAAATCTATAAAATTCAATTGTATTTTTGTAAAACACAAGGTTCTGGATTTTGGAACCTTGTTACTTAAGTTTTGTGGTTTCAAGACTTTCAAGAGGATTTTAGATGATTACCTCCATATACATACATATACACATCGGTATATACATATGTATATGTTTTGTAACATATATGTAAACCAATCTTTTAAATTACCTTAGATGAGATGTTTTGATGGTGTTCTTCACTCCTGGACTCCAGCAACAAGATACCGAGGTTGTAGATGGTGTTGTTGATTTGGTGGGGATCGGTAGGATGATGGTGTTGTCGGGTGTGAAGGTGATGAGGGTGTGTTGTTGTTTATGGTGTAACCGAGAGGTGGTGGTGTGTGTTTGAAAGAAGATGGCAGGGGTGATGATGATCGGATGTGGTGATTTGGTGTGTGGAGATGATGATCGATGGTGATGGTATTTGTGTTTGCAAAGAAAATCGAGAGAGAAAGATAGCAAGAGATTGGAGTGATTTGTGTTTTAGTTGTGATGTTGTGGGTCTTTCAAAGGCTGTTTATAGCCTTGGTCCACCGCCCCTTAACACATATTCTTGATGACTCATTGAAGAGTCTAGACCTTAGCCTAGATGAGTCAACATTATAGGTTTGCTTACTCAACTCCTAGGGATAAGGTGGCAACCAAGGGGAAGAGTATAGTGTGAATGCTTTGGTGTAGGGAAGTGATGTGGTGGCGGGTTGTGGCAAGGAACCGAGGGGTAGGGGATGAAGTGGTATTTAGTGTTGACTTTAAGGTGTGAAAGTGAGGTGGTGGCGGTTTTGGGTTCAAAAGAAAAGAAAACAACCGAGGGTTGTTTGGGTTTTGGTGGTTTTAAGATTGAACTCACATGGTATAGGGTATCTTAGTGATTTGACCTCACAATGGGTATAGGGGAGTGGTCTTGGTAGATACATGCATAGATTCAAGGTATGGAGGTTTTTAGGAGGTAAGGGTTGGTGGTTTTTAATGTAGTGGTGGTTTGGATGATATTAGTTTAGTTATTAGTTTAGATAGGTTTTTGAGTGGTTGTGGTTTGAGTTGTTAATTTTTTAGTGATTTATATATATATATGTATATGTATATATACCCGTTAGTTGTAGGTATATATACCCGTAATTT
Source organism: Flaveria linearis (assembly GCA_024085815.1). Lineage (NCBI taxonomy): Eukaryota > Viridiplantae > Streptophyta > Magnoliopsida > Asterales > Asteraceae > Flaveria > Flaveria linearis. Next base: position 7,855,190 of record CM044018.1, on the reverse strand, counting down.
TTATATATATAGTATATGCCCGTAGGTATATATGTAAATGTATAACTTAAACAATTTTATAATTTATATTGTGTAATCATATATTTATCAATTATACATATAGGTACGGTTCATGTATATGTACACGTAAAAGTTTGTATATATGTACACATATGTATAAATTTTAGGCATATAAACCTTCGTATATACCTAAACTATTAATATACATACATGCATGTAACATGCATACGTAAAAAATATATATATATGCACATGCACACGTACATCTTATGCACATATATATATTTTTATTTCAATTTGTCTTAATATTAAACATGCATATAAGAATATATACACATAATCTTTTATAATTATATACCTTTATAAAAATGTTAAGGTTGTTACATTCTCCCCCCGTTAAAAGAATTTCGTCCCGAAATTCTGTGGAGTATGTTTAGAAGTTTAGATAAATATTACCTTCAAATAGGTGAGGGTACTTCGTCTTGATTTCATCTTCTCTTTCCCAGGTGTATTTGGTCCTCTTTTTGCATTCTACTTGACTTTCACTATGGGCATTTTACTTCTCCTTAACAGCTATTGGTTCTTCCACAAAATGCAGTTGTCTTTCTATCTGTATTTCTTGAATTGGTATCTCGAGGGTTTTGTTGGTTAGGCATTTCTTTGGACACATGAGATGTGTTATGTACTTCACTTAATTCCTGTGTAATCCCAACTTATATGTTTATAGGACCAATTTTATCAATAACTTTAAATGAACCAATGTACCTAGGGTTCAACTTACTGGATTTCCTAAACCGAAAGATTCCTTTAGAGGGAGATATTTTTTTTTAGATAGGTTTTGTCTTCAAATTTTCAATGCAGGGAGCAGGGATTTAGTATTCACATGAGGGATTATGATCCAGAACATAATAGTATTAATAGACAAGAAATAACGTGGCCAGGTGTCATTGCTTACCTATTGCAATTATAATGTTTTAGCCATTATCCTCCATGATTCACCAAACCCATTACCCAATACCTATACAATTAATCAAATTATCTAAATATTAGTTAACCAAATGGTATTACAAGAAGCTTGTAATGTCCGTACCTAGTTCTGAATGCAGTCTTAGAAATGTTACCTTCCTGTACTCTTAATGATGATATCCAGATCTTAAGTCTATTTTTGAAAAATAACTAGATTCCTGTAGTTAATCAAACAGATCATCAATTCTAGGGAGTGGAGACCTTTTTCTTTATGGTGACCTTATTAAGTTCCCTATAATCAATACACACTCTAAAGGTTCCATCCTTCTTTTTAACAAATAAGACTGGTGCTTTCCAAGGTGATACACTAAGACGTATAAACCCCTTTTTTTCTAATAGTTCTTGTAACTGAGTCATAAGTTTTTTTTCATTTCAGTTGGTGCTAAAGATAAGGTGTTTTGTCAATAGGGGCTGTTCCTGGTATCAATTCTATTTTAAACTCTACCTGACGAGGGATGGTAGTCCAGGTAGTTTATCAGGAAACATAATAGCATATTTATTTATAACAGGAATACTTTCCAAATTTTCCTTATCAAGTTGTATATCAACATATGAATCAAAAATGCTAAACAATTCTTGTTAAGATATTTTCGTGCTTTTTCACAAGTAATAAATTTCATAGTATTACATGGCCTATTACCATAAATACAGATAATTTTATTTTCCTTAGTCAAAGGAATCTTAATCATTTTCTTATCACAATGATTTCAACATGATTTGCACTTAACCAATCCATTCCTACTATGATATCAAATCCTCCTAACTTAATAGGTATCAGATTTATATCAAAACCGTACTCATCTAAATTCAAGATGCAATTACGAATGATTTTATCAACTTCAATTATATTACCATCAGCTAATTCTATCACATAAATATCACGTAATTTTTCAGATGTTAGACTAATTGATGGTCTAAAAGTATGCGAAATAAAACTACGGGTTGCTCCGGTATCAAATAATACTTTAGCGTACCGGTTATTGATAAGGAACGTACCCGTAACTACTTCTGGTTCGTGACGAGCTTCGTCAGCTTGTATCACAAAAGCTCTTCCACGAGGGTTGTTCTGGTTAGCTGGAGCCTTACCCTTTTGTTGTGGACATTCGTTTCGGAAATGACTTTCACTTCCACATTGAAAGCAGACGGTTTTATTGCTAGTAGGGTTTCTACAGTCTCGGGAAACGTGTCCCATCCTTTTACAGTTATAGCACACCACTGTCATACAGTTTCCTGTATGATATCTCTGACAGATATTGCACTGTGGTGGTTCTTCTAATTCCTTTTCTTGAGTTGTTCCTAAAAAGTTTCTTGGTGGAGACCGGGTTATTCTTTTCTGAGAACTTTCACCAAATCTCTTTCCAGAATGGTTTTCAGTCCATTTCCTCTTTTCTCCTACCTGTTGGTGACTTAATGATCCATTCCTGATCATTTCATCTGTCAGACTTCCTGACAAGATTACTGCTTCCTGAAAGGTTTTGGTTCTAGCAGATTTCACTAATCCCCTTATTTGTGGCACTAGTCCCCAAATGTATCTTCCTATTCTCTTTGTTTCCGGGGTTATTAGGTGTGGTACTAACCTGGATAGTTCATTGTACCTATCAGTGTACTCCCGGTGTGCGGATCCTTCCATTTCCCATGCTAGGAACTCAGCTTCCAATTTTTCTATCTCATTGTACGGGCAGTATTTTTCTATCACTAGGTTTCTAATTCTTCCCATCTTAGCTTATTCATAATATCCTACCCCTAGTGAGCACTTCCATCTTCCACCAGGATTGGGCTTCTCCTTTTAAGGAATGTGAAACAAACAGTGTTTTGAGATTTTCAGCATAGTTGCTAATTTCCAGAACTCCTTCCATGTCATCTAGCCATCTTAAAGCTTGTACTGCTCCACCTTTGCCATCAAATTCCCGGGTCTACAGGACATAAAGGTTTTGTAGGAGCATCCTTTTGACATTCCATTCAAGATTTCTTCTTCCTGTTGTTCTTCCATGTTTATATTTTCAGTCCTTGCTGGTGGGTTTGAGGTAGTTCCAACATTCAGGTTTTGCTGAAGTTGGTTAATTAAGGTAGGTAAGGTAGCTTCTAGCTGTTGGGCTATCATCTGAGATATCCTATCATTCTCAGTGGTATCAGGGTTCACAGGGTTTACAGGTGTTTCTTCCCCAAGTCTGGTCCTGGGTCGTCCTACTCGAGCTGTTCTTCTAACAGGTTGAGTGTTTCTTTTTGGTGGCATGATTTACTATAGTGAATTTCAAGGTTAGTATTGCAAATAAATATCTTAACACAAAATTTATCTAACATTAGATCAAATAAACATGTTAGCACAAAATACGTATATCAGTTAAGTTCTTATTTCTCTTTATTTTAACAAGTTAGACTATAAACTTTCAGTTTCTGCTAAACCATTTCCAGATTCTGATGAAAATACTTTTCTTGGGTGTCCTAAGCTTCTTAATATCCTTTTGGATTTTCCAGATTCCCAGCTGTATCTTCTTAAGTTTCTTACGAGTCTGTCGGGATGTTTTCACCTTTCTATCTTTATCTTTGGGAGGAACAGGAGGTTGAGTTTCTATCTCCTCAGTTGGTATAGCTCTAAGCCTGTTTCCACATTTCACCTTTTTCCTAGGAGTCACATTTGTATATCCTCCCCTTGCACTGATGCACGTCTAACATAAAACCTTGAGGTATTCTCCATTCCAGTTAGGGAAACATTTATATCCTGCTGTGGTTCTGATTCAGGTACTATTTCTTTAGGGTTGCTATGGTATGTTTCTTCTGAAGGGTCGGTTTCATAATAAATACTATCTGAACTCATACTGCAAAATTTCTTAACAAGATTTCACAAAAAGAGTTAGTCAAATAGGTCTTGTTAAAATCTTAAACATAAAATCACGAAATTTCACAGAATCCACATAAATTCACATAAAATCATAAAGTATCTTTTGAGATTATGGTTATAGTCTAGTTATTTACTTAAAATAACTAATTCTCTATAACCAATGGCTCTGATACCAACCTGTCACATCCCGGCGGAAGCGCGAAACAGTGTTCGGGTGTGACTAGCTTTTATCAGAGTGCATTAATTATAGCGGAATAATACGTAGAAATATCATTAAATAAAACAACAACTTATGACATGCTTTACTCATAATATTCGAGGAATTACATCTATTACATAAGTTTTCAAAATCTGATGTAATTCTAACTACTTTTAAACAGCATGTTTTCTTAACAAAGATGGTAGTGTGCGTCCACAAACACAACCGTCAATGATGTTGACGGTTATGGTCACACAGACTCTTTCCACAACTTCACCTCATCCGTTATGGACTTCGAAGCTACAATCAAAACTATTACTCATTTTGTCCTGAAAAGCATACTCAATAAAGTCAACAAAGATGTTGGTGAGAACATAGGTTTATATATAACAAAAGTTATTTTTCGTTGATGTATTAGTTACAACCAAACCTGCACAAACATAATCATACTGTCAAGAAATAATTCACAAAATCGAGTAATATTGTATTCTAACCCTCATTCCCAAAATCGAGTAATATTGTATTCTAACCCTCATTCCGGTTAGATACAGGAAAGTAGTAACAGCCCTCATTTGGTTGATACTATTTTCCTAAGTAGCGCTACTAACATTACCAGACGGTTCCTCATTCGAACTAATGGTTGTATCACAAGTGACAGTAAGTTAACTCAAGTAAAAATAATACATCAACCACAATTTGTATGCTTTTTCCCCCAAAACGTTACTGAATATCAAAATGGTTGGAAATAAGACTATGAACTCACCGTATCCTTCACTTGAACCTAATAAAATAGTTCACAGTGTTAGATAATACTTCAATCTTTTTCTGGTTTTCATTGACTGTAAAGGTAAATGGATTTTTGTAAAGAAACATCTTCGGGCCTCCAAAATTTCCCTTTTAATTGTGTCTTGGTAATAATGTAATGAATTACAAAAATAATCCAAATATAACTTCTGTTTTCTAAAATTACCAACTTTCTACAGAAATTAGTTTAATCTATTTAGAATCTTCTGTAATTTTTATAGAATTTATTTCCCAACTGATTATTTATTATAAAGTCTAGAAAATCTCCAAAATTCATAAAAATTAGCTACTTCAGTAAATAAATTCTCATATTTTTACAGATAACTTCAAATATTATATGTAACAACATAAAATTAAATCATAGTCCCAAACTAGTCAGAATAATTTCTATAATTTCTCATAATAATCCCAATAGTCCTCAAATATGAAATATTGTCCTATAAGTCCTCATAAGTCCGTAGAATTTCTTCCAACAGTCCAATAACAACATATAATTTTTATAGAACCTAACCATTAACAGATTATTTTCTGTGAATTTTATAAAGCTTCAATAAATAGTTAAAAATAATTTCTGTTTATTAAAAATTCTCATATTTTTACATAATACTTCTTATATATAATCAAACAATATATTTATTCTATAGTCCAAATCATACTATAACAGTTTCTGTAATTTCCTCAATAATCATAATATTTAGCAAAAATAGTTATTATTCCATAATTCATGAAAATTAAATATTCTGTACTAAGTGTTGTAATATTTCATATGTCATTTTATCCAGATTTATTATGTCCTTTAATTATTTATTACTATTTATTTTGCAGAACCTATAAAAATTCGTATTTAAATTATAATAAGGTATAAAATTCTGAAATAATTCCAGAGGCTATTATACCTTAAAATAATCATTCTGAGATTTTATTAGAATTTTACCGAATTTGTTTATATTTTTGGCCTTTTCTTCTATTTTACATAATAAAATAATTTGTATAATTATTTTGTTTATCAAAATTACACCAAAATCTCCAGTTTATTATTTCAGTATAAAAACAAGTATTTTACATGTTTATTCCCACAATTGCTTTCATTAAACATTTGTTTGATTTTTCTTGGTTTTAGGTTAAAATCTATAAAAATTCAATTGTATTTTGTAAAACACAAGGTTCTGGATTTGGAAGCTTGTTACTTAAGTTTTGTGGTTTCAAGACTTTCAAGAGGATTTTAGATGATTACCTCCATATACATACATATACACATCGGTATATACATATGTATATGTTTTGTAACATATATGTAAACCAATCTTTTAAATTACCTTAGATGAGGTGTTTGATGGTGTTCTTCACTCCTGGACTCCAGCAACAAGATACCGAGGTTGTAGATGGTGTTGTTGATTTGGTGGGGATCGGGTAGGATGATGGTGTTGTCGGGTGTGAAGGTGATGAGGGTGTGGTTGTTATGGTGTAACCGAGAGGTGGTGGTGTGTGTTTGAAAGAAGATGGCAGGGGTGATGATGATCGGATGTGGTGATTTGGTGTGTGGAGATGATGATCGATGGTGATGGTATTTGTGTTTGCAAAGAAAACCGAGAGAGAAAGATAGCAAGAGATTGGAGTGATTTGTGTTTTAGTTGTGATGTTGTGGGTCTTTCAAAGGCTGTTTATAGCCTTGGTCCACCGCCCCTTAACACATATTCTTGATGACTCATTGAAGAGTCTAGACCTTAGCCTAGATGAGTCAACATTATAGGTTTGCTTACTCAACTCCTAGGGATAAGGTGGCAACCAAGGGGAAGGGTATAGTGTGAATGCTTTGGTGTAGGGAAGTGATGTGGTGGCGGGTTGTGGCAAGGAACCGAGGGGTAGGGGATGAAGTGGTATTTAGTGTTGACTTTAAGGTGTGAAAGTGAGGTGGTGGCGGTTTTGGGTTCAAAAGAAAAAGAAAACAACCGAGGGTTGTTTGGGTTTTGGTGGTTTTAAGATTGAACTCACATGGTATAGGGTATCTTAGTGATTTGACCTCACAATGGGTATAGGGGAGTGGTCTTGGTAGATACATGCATAGATTCAAGGTATGGAGGTTTTTAGGAGGTAAGGGTTGGTGGTTTTTAATGTAGTGGTGGTTTGGATGATATTAGTTTAGTTATTAGTTTAGATAGGTTTTTGAGTGGTTGTGGTTTGAGTTGGTTTATTTTTTAGTTGATTTATATATATATATGTATATGTATATATACCCGCTAGTTGTAGGTATATATACCCGTAAGTTTTATATATATAGATATATGCCCGTAGTATATATGTAAATGTATAACTTAAACAATTTTATAATTTATATTGTGTAATCATATATTTATCAATTATACATATAGGTACGGTTCATGTATATGTACACGTAAAAGTTTGTATATATGTACACATATGTATAAATTTTAGGCATATAAACCTTCGTATATACCTAAACTATTAATATACATACATGCATGTAACATGCATACGTAAAAATATACATATATATGCACATGCACACGTACATCTTATGCACATATATATATTTTTATTTCAATTTGTCTTAATATTAAACATGCATATAAGCATGCATATAAGAATATATACACAATAATCTTTTATATTATATACCTTTATAAAAATGTTAAGGTTGTTACATAAAACATTATATTACCTTTCATTCGTTAAAAACATTTTCTTTACTATCGCACATGATCACACATCATATGTACATCAATGTAATAGTTATTATCTTCATCATCGTTCGTTTCGTACATTTCGCACGTTTCGCACATTTCATACTTATCGCACTTTTCGTACATTTATTATATTTTCACTTGTATCTAGGTTCTGTCATGTACTTAACCCCCCCCCCCCCCTTGAGGACAAAGCCATATCATCTAGGGTTAAACGACAAGGACCCAATATCCCACATATACAGTAGTCACATAGACTAACTCCCCCTGTGTGTGTGATGGGTTAGCCAACATCGCACGCTACATAACACACAGTAATTAAAATTGCACGTATTGTAGTAGTCACCAAGACTAACTCTTACTGTGTGTATGAACCCTATGAGTTAGCCAAAATCACAAGCTATAACACATAGTTGAGCTAACAACTCTCAATGAGTTGTGAACCTCCTTTTATTTGCTTGCAAGACTTTTCATTCGTTCATTATGTTCCACTTTAATTATCTTAATTCTTTCACTTCGTTAAGATAATACCTTACGTTCATTATCATAATCACACCACGTAAAGTCACGTCATCATACGTAATAAGGAACATGTCATACAAACATGCATAATCATCATACATCAAGTCACATCATACATCGCCCATCACATCAATCTATGAATTCATAAAGTCAACTAACATAACCCCCGGGAAACTCCCAAGTCAAAGCCTACATTACTCTTTTCCCCAAAAATCAGAAGATAAACTATGTCCTTTCGGGCACATGAGCCCTATTTGGGCGTATGGACACCAGGGACAAATGAACACTTAGTCGCATAACTTTCGTGCGTATGAACCTCAGTCGCATGGCGTTCAGGCGCATGGACCTCAGTCGCATGGTGTTCAGGCGCGTGGACTTCAGTCGCATGGTGTTCAGGCGCATGGACTTCAGTCGCATGGTGTTCAGGCGCATGGACTTCAGTCGCATGGCTTCCAGTCGTGTGACCTTCAGTCGCATGCTTTCCAGGCATATGACCCTCAGTCGCATGCCATTCGGCCGTATGGCCTCCATTCGCATGCCATTCGATCTCATGGCTCCCAGTCGCATAAGCCCTAGCTGGGTGCAGAATGCAGTCCTCCTCGGACCTGTACTGCAGTTTCGGCCTCCAACCCCTTTTCTAACCCAGTCTAGGCTAAAACAACCATCCTAAGCCTTAGAAACACATCCCTAACATCATTTAAGCGCAACCAAGCCCGAAATCAAACCCACCTGAGTCACACACATACACATACACATACACATACATACGGGTTTAAAACCCCACATAACAAAATGATTTTCGGATGTGTTTCAGCCCTAAAATCAGTCAAAAATGTGTAAAAAGGGTCCTAGAACTCACATTAATAGCCTCTTCGAGTAGAGCTTTCTACAAACCCGCTTAACTTCGACTTTTGCACCTTGATTTCTTCAAAAACCCGAAACTTGCCCTTTTCTCTCATTCCTTTCTCCTTGCCGATTGAAATGGTGAATGAGAGAGGGGAATGGGCTGCCATTCCCTTTTACCCATTCTTCCAAACCCTTTTTCTTCTTTATGGCAAGATTGGTCCCTCAACTTGGACTTTATTTCTTTCTTTCTTTTTATTCTTTCTTTGGCTTTAAAGGAAAATAACCGGGTGTTACAATACTAAACAAAACCATATTATGCATAAAAATTAATTAGTAAAACATTGCATAATAACAAACTATTTTCATATTCTTTATATATCACAAATTAATCCATGAACATAACTTGCAGCCATCATATTCATTAACTAAGTAGAAGAGAAGAGCGTGTAAAAAAGTAGACTTCAATGCCTATCAATCAACGTTTATATAAAGAAATTAACCTACAGCTAAGTTCGAACAACCATTGGTTTATGCCATAATCCTCACATTACTACTTCAATATTATAATTAACATCAATAAAAACCACACCAAAGATTAACATCATTAAACTAATATAATTTCAAAAATGTAAAAGATGATGTACCTTGGATATTGATGTATTTTTCCAACCAGTAGCAACTTCAACCACTCAACGATGACCGAGCTAGCTTTGAAATTGAACTGACGTGAAACCTTATTCTCTTGATAAAACGAAGAAAAGCCCTTTCATGGTTTGATGAAAAATTGATTATTCGCTGAGGGGTTTGTGGGAAGAGTTGTGGCGGAGTGGCGGGATATCTTAGCGGGGATTGAAAAAAATGGATGATCAATTGATAACCGCCGTATTCATTTACGGATTAATGAAAACAAAAACCTTTGATGATAAACTTTAGGAAAAAAAGCATTTGATGATAAACTTTAGGTTCTTAACTTTCTATTAAAATATAACTAGGTTTATTTCCATGTCGCGCGTTGCGCGATTCATCACTGTTGTTTTTTTAGCGGCTCAGAATAGGCAATCCGTAACGGCTGTAACTCAAATTACTGTCACGTAAACAACGGATCCCTTTTTATATCATCATAGCCTTGATGTAATGTGAATAACATTATCTTTAATAGTAGTTTCTCAATCGGACAATGGAGACTCACATAAGCAATCACAAACCACACTGTTTCCCATGTCTCAGACGGGCAAACAATATATGAACAACAACCCATCATCATTGACCTGCCATAAATAATCAGGCACAAACCTCAACAATATGAATCTACCTATCGTGACAACTTGAATTATGTCTCAGCTGGCCCATACGCACAACACCATCAACCACATCACGGCTTATTAGTACCACGTAAGCAACCTAACAACGTCTCAAATGAGCAATAGCTCAACATCATAGACAAATCAACAAACAAAAATAGAATAAACCTAATAAAAAAGGGCATTAACAGATAGGAGAGAACCCACATGATCTCATATTAAAATTCATAATCTCAGTAACCAAACTAAACAAACACCAATTGTTTCAGCAATAACATCAACAAAACACACGGGTTACGACAACCCGCTTCGCTCTCCAAACAACCCTAACCTCACCAACAACAAATCCTGATCACCAAACAACACCGACCTCGCCACCAACACGTCCACCGACATTACCATTGCCCAAGCAAGGTGTCGCAAACAAAAGAAACCCAAAAAATAGTAAGCAACCCGAATCTGCGTTCCAGTAGACAAAAGAAAGAAACCACAACTCAGACCCAAATTCATCATCATCGTTGCAAAGAAAGAGGGTCAAAGGCAGCCACGGCTACAACCGGAGTTACCACGCCGAATGGCGCCGTACCATCATTGCACCCCAAAAACAACCGTGCTCATAAAAACCGAGGTCGTCGGAGACATGTAAGGGTCGGCGACTCCTCAACACCACTGTTTCCGTCTCCAATAGACCCAGATCTACAATCATCATCGTCGTTGCAAAATAAAGACCCCTCTGATGCCCCCCACGGCTGCAACGGGAGTTGCCTCGCCAAGTGGATGGCCACCATCGTCGGGTCTCAGAATGAAAACCCTAGGAAACAGGGAGAGGGTGAAGGGGCACAACAGAGCACCCAAACCCCTCTGAGCTGAGCAGCGGGATTAAGGTGAAAAATCAGGAGAACGCGTCTGGTATGGCGGGAATCCCAAGAACCGATGATGATACACAACCCAAAACATGGCGAAAGAAGAAGAAGAAAGAGAGAAACCGGACGGCAGGTGGGCGGCGGTGAGGCGAACGACGACGCAGACGACGGTTGAGCCATGACAACCGTCGCATGCTTCACCTTAACCACAGAGGGGAGGCGAAGCAGCAATAGAGCCACCACAATAACTGCCGTTGTCACCTTCGCTACAGCCGGCCACCACACAAAACCCTAGAAAACCCCCCTCGCCTTTGGTACAACCGACAACAGAGGCACCACCACAAGAACCGCCTTTGGTGTAGGCGATCATGCTGTAGTAATGCTTTCCGTTGAAGGAGACCACAATGGTAGCGTTGTAGACGGTGGCGGTGGCGGTGGCGGTGGCAGTGGCGGTGGCGGTGCCGGTGGCGGTGTCGGTGATGATAAGTGAGAGCACTTTATCTCTCTAAAATGAAACGATGGGACACAAGAATGATTTCCCCTCTTTATCACATTTGGAGGGGTGCAATCTGTCAAAGTGAAGAAAGATGTGTGGCAAAACCACAAACACACTGAACATAACTGTTTCACTATTCATTCCATTCTATTATTAATAGATATATAATTATTGATACTTTAATTGTCAATTAGCATTCAATTTCTGCCACCTTGGTCCACGTATTTAGTTCTCTTGATCACACGTGTCCTCCGATTTTATTATATATTTTGTTAATTGTTTTTTGGATGCGAACGTTTTTCTTTTAAAGTGAAACACTTTTACAAATAAAAATACAAGTATGAGGTGATTTATCAATGGATATTCCATTTATGAGTAAAATAGAATTCCTATCGTAAGTATGAGGTGCCAACCTTGATCATTTGGTATGTGCTGATTTATCAATGGATATTCCTTTCTCGTGGTCAGATCGTAAGTATGAGTTGCCAACGATAACACCAACAATGTTGGGTTGAATACCAATGGAAAATGATGGTAGATCATCAAACTGGTTGTATTATTCCTCATCGTCAACATTATCAACACCAAGAATACATCGTTTACCTTGCAACACTATATGAGATCATGGCTTGCAAGGGTCTTTGACAAAAAATACTTGTGTGGCCTGAGTTGCGATAATAAATGGTTCTGATTTATATGCATCTGCTGTAAGGTCCACAAGTGTAAAACCATGTTCGTCCACTTTTACACCTTTATAATTATCAACCACTTACATCTAAACAAAGGAACCGTGAACGATGAATACGATAACTCCCAAATTTCTTGCATGACACCGTAATATGAATCTTTGGCTATTTTCATTATGTCGACTGATGTTCTTGAGGCTATTTGTGTAACTCCACTATTCTACGTTGCACTTTTATCATCTTGATTCTTAGTATAAAATGTATACCCATTAATATCATACCCTTGGTAAGATATTACTCTAAAATCTGGACTCTTACCCAACATCTCCACAATTTTATCGATATTTTATTGACCACAAGTTTCCTTTATCTTGTACTTTAACCATTCAGAAAATCTCTCATTATGTTCTTTGGTATACTAATTAGCTGACTTGTTTTGATGTGTCGACCACAATATGTGCATGTGTTCCTTAACATACGGATCAATACATGTCATATGTTGTAGAACATTAAAATGAGCAATTTGTACCTCATGTCCTCGTGGGGTAATTAATTTCATACCAATGACTCCCACACCTGCTAGTCGACCTGAATGGCGAGATTTTGGAACACCAACACTTTTAAGGCCTTCTAAATAACCTGTAGATACATTGAGTATTACAACAATTATAATAAACTAAATATAAAATATTATGAAGGTCGTGATATGAATATTTACCTGTGCAGAACTCAGTCACTTCTTTAGAAGTATACCCTTGAACAATACTACCCTCAGGTTTATTACGGTTTCTCACATAACCTTTTAACACACCCATGTATCTTTCAAAAGGGTACATGTATCGTAGGAATACAGGACCACATGCCTTTATTTCTTTTACGATATGAGATACCAGATGAACCATTATATCAAAAAACGATGGTGGAAAGTACATCTCTAGTTCTCAAAGGGTAATATAAATATCTTTATCCCAACTATCCAACACTTCGGGATCAATAACATTTGGGTGAATCATGTTAAGAAACTAATAGAGTTTTGTGATTGTATGACGAACTTACACCGGTAACAACCCACGAATTGCAATAGGAATCATATGTGCCATCAAAACATGACAATCATGAGACTTCATACCAAATAATTTATAATCTTTCATCGACGCCAGTCTTTTGATATTTGCAGAATAGCTAGATGGAACTTTAATATCGTGCAAACATTGACAAAACTTTATTTTTCTTGTTTTGACATGGTATGGCACGCAGGTGGAAGATAAATACTTTTGGCTCTCTCAACAAGGGCAAGCTCTTTACGTATACCCATTTCTTCCATATCTATACGAACATTAATCCCATCTTTACACTTTCCGGAAATATTCAGTAGTAAACCCAAAAAAATATCATAAACATTTTTTCAATATGTATAACATCTAGGCAGTGTCGAACTTCCAAACATTTGCAGTAAGGTAAATCCCAAAAAATTGACTTCTTTTTCTAGTTGCTCCTTTTTTGTACAAGTTCTTTTCCCCAGAATGGTATTATATTTTCTACTCATTTAAATGCATCAAGATCTTTCCTAACCATTCTATGCTCAGTATTTCCATCAAACTCTTTTGTAAGTCTTCGATAATGGTGATTTTACAGAAGAAATCGTCCATGCCCGATATACACGTTTTTTTTGGAATGTTTTAATCTTATGGAGCATGTTTCATCTTCACATACAGGACAAACATGTTTACCCTTTGTACTATATCCTGACAAATTACCGTATGCTGGGAAATCACTTATTTTGCAAAAAACCATGGCTCGCAACTTAAGTTAGTCTTCACATAAGAATCATACACATCTACACCTGGGTTCCATAGGGTTTTAAGATAATCAATCAAAAGAGATAAATAAATATCAATGTCATTACCAGGTTGTTTTGAACCCTGTCTTGACAATGACATCATTAAGTATTTTCTTTTCATGCATAACCATGGTGGAAGATTGTAGATGCATAAAAGAACCAGCCAGGTACTGTGACGACTACTCATGGTTGCAAAAGGATTTATACCGTTTGAACTAAGACCAAACGTATATTTCTAGGGTCGTTACCAAAATCAGGAAAATCATAATCAATATTTCTCCACTGAGGTGAATCCTCCACATGTCTTAACTTTCCATCATCTTTACGATCATCAGAACGCCAACGCAACAACTTTGATTCTTTGGATTAGCAAATAATCATTTTAGTCTCTGTATAATGGGGAAATACCATAATAATTTAGCTGGTGGTCCATTTTTTGTCACCTCATTAGCATATTCATCAGTTTCCTTTTTACGCTTGTATCGTGATTCACCACATATAACACACTTATGAGTTTTTTCAAATTACTTTCTATACAACATGAAATCATTTGGACATGCATGCATTCTTTCAACTTCTAATTCCATTGGACACATTATTTTCTTAGCTTGGTATATCGATATAGGTAACTCATTGTCTTTGGGAAGCATGTCATGCAAAAACTCTAATAGACATGTAAAACTTTTATCACTCCATCCGTAGTTTAACTTTAAGTTAAACAGTTTTAACACAACACTAAGCTTAGAAAAGTTTTCACAACCAGTATATAATGGTTTTTCTGAATCGACAAATATTTGTTGTAATTTTTCTTGATCGTTATTGGATATATTAGTTTCCATATCATTGAACATCTCATTTAAATTATCATTGCCTCATTTAAATTTAACTGTCATCATCAATGAGGGGATCATTGTTCTCGTCATTACAATTGGCGTCCAAATGTACTGACGTTGTGCTACTACTACCAATCAATTCCCTATGTTTTGACCAACAAGTATAATTAAACATAAATCCATTCTTAACAAATGATACTCAATTTCTTCTATTTCCTTGATTCGTAAAATTTTTACATTCCATACAAGGACACAGGATGGACTCGTTCCCTTTTTTAACACGATATGATCTCTTCAGCAATCTTAAGAAAACCTTGTAGTCCCATCACAAATCTCTTGTTAGTACGTGTAATTTTATACATCCAATTGTTACGATCCATCTGAAATGAATAAACAAACAAAAAAGAGAATAAATTGAATAAGTATATATGATATGAATCAATTGTACAATGTAACACTCGGATATTTTCCTTGAAGCCGACGAAGGAAGAAAAAGATATAAAGTCCAAAGTCGGGAGACCAAACTCGCCAACATGAGAAAATTGGGTAAGTGGGGATATTTTAAGGGAGAGGCAACCCTTACCCTCTCCCCACACACATATTTCAGTAAAGAAAGGAGAGGAGAAGAAGAAAGGGAGAAAAGAGAGAAAATGCTTGGTTCGAGTGAGTTCGGGCTTCGAAATTGTCGTGTAGCGGGTCTAAACGAAGCTCTTCTTCTTGGTGTAGTTTGTGTGAGTTCTAGGACCCCTATTTTAATCGTTTTCAACTGATTTAGGGATGGAACACATAGCAAACCCTTTTTTGTATGTGTGTGTGTTTGACCCATTTGCATGTGTTTGCATGTGATGCGTTTGGAGTTTGTTTCCGGGCTTGTGTGTGCTTGAATGGTGTTGTGGTATGTATTCATAAGGTTTAGAATGGTTGATTTGGGCTTAGAATGGGTTTGGATAAGCTTGGAGGTCAAAAATGGCGGATTGGGTTCGGGATGAACTGCATTCTGCATCAGCTAGGGCTAGGTGACCGACTGGAGGCCATACAGCCGAATGAAGTGCGATTGGAGTTCATTCGCAAGATTGAGATTAATTTGCACGATTGGAGGTCCAGTCGCATGGGGAGTCATGTGACTGAGTGCCCATTCGTATAAGTACTCATCCGCATAGTGTCCATCCGCATAAGGTCCATTCGCATAGTGTGTTCATTTGCTTGGGTGTCCATCCGCATAAGGTCCATTCATATGATTGGGTGTTCATCCGCATTGGTCCATTCGCATGATGTTCAGTCGCATGGAGGCCATGCGACTGAAGGGTGCCATACGCCCAAATAGGGCTATTATACCCGAGGAGAGGCATAGTTTAATTACTGACTTTCGGGGGAAAGTGCAGATGTAAGTTTTGACGTGGAAGCTCCTGTAGGTACATGTAAGGTGACCATTGAGGTCTTAGAGGGTATGTTGCGCATGATGATGTTGCATGTTTATGCATGAGGTATGTTATGTATGTATGATGTTGCCATGTATGATGATGCTACTGTGTAGGTTATGTTCCTTATTATGATTTATGTTTATCCTTCCCGTGGCTTTACGTGTTATGTTAAAGAAAGAAACGAAAGTATTATGTAACGTAAAGTGGAAGATAATGAAGAGGAACATATGAATGAATGTATGCATTAATGAATAAATGAACGAATGAAAGGATTGCAAGCAAAAGTATGAGGTGAGCGACCCTTCTGTCGCAATAGACTCGGAAGGGTCATGCCATTGAAAGGTATTAGCCCAACGTGTGTGGGTTCACAACCCCGGGAGGATGCACATCGGGGTCTTTCTTTATGATTGACCATTTGTATAGAACTATTGCTGCATACCTTAGGTACTGTGACCAGAGGTGCGATGCACCATTATAGAAGGTCTTGATAGGCCTAGGTCCAGTACCAAGAACAGAAAGGTATTGCATACGGCAATGGTACACCTAGACTATACCTTAGGTACTGTGACCAGAGGTGCGATGCACGTTATAGAAGGTCTGATAGGCCTAGGTCCAGTACCAGGAACAGAAAGGTATTGTATATGGTAATGGTACACCTAGACTTTACCTTAGGTACTGTGGCAAGAGGTACGATGCACCGTTATAGAAGGTCTATTATAGGCCTAGGTCCAGTACCACGAACAGAAGGGTAAATTTTATGGTTTGATAGAAAGAAATGATGAAAAGATGAAAGAATGTGAAAGTTTAAGATGTACAATGAATGAACGAAAGTTAAAGAATGAATGAATGAATATGAAGATAATATAATATTATCTATGGGTACGTATGATGTATGATCGCATGAAAGTAAAGAAACGGTTTTAATGAAAGAAAGTATGTTTTATTATAAAACTAGAACTCACTCAGCAACGTTGACTTTTTATGTGTTTCCAGTGGCAGGTAATGGTTGCTGAGGATGGCACGGTGCGGCTACTCGGCTCTTTTTGATGGCATCCATTTATATAATGCTTTTGTGATGTAATGCAACAATGTATTTTGTAACCGATGATGTATTATTTTGCAAAAGATTTTATGATGAAATGAGATGTCATTTTGATTGTTTCTGCTGCAATGTTTATATAAGATAAATAAAAATGTATTTTTTTGTGTGATTATTGACCAGCTGTAAGCTTCCCGGGAACGGCGCCGTACAAGTTGGTATCAGAGCCAAAGTTTAAGTGAAATGGGTAAATTTTCAAAATAAACCTTAACTTAAACTGGGAATGGGATGGAAAGGGAAGGGATGCCAATCTGAGTAGCTGCGTGCCATCAGGTATTTTCATAATGTTAACGGTATTATGTGCGCATGGTATGTGATTATGTGTTGTATGTAGATTAAAATACTGATGTAATCAAGATAGGTAATGCTTGGGGTATGAAGAGTAAAGTAAGAGGCTAATCACAACTGGCCACTGTAATTAGGGACTTACTATACTTGACATAAACTGAGTTGTTCTCTTGAATGACCGTGTTGGTGTTTGAATCTTTCAGTGTGTGTTAGAGGATTACCGGTGGTAGATCATCTAAAGCCTCGTGGGGTGGACTTGGTGCGCAACGTGGCCCAGAAGAGGCAAGCCTAGAGTTGAAAAGGGGTTCCTGAAGAACCCGAGACCCCTCATCCGGAGGGGTGTAGAGAGTGCCAATCTGGGAGACTCGGTAAAGGAGGCTGTAGTGGAGGAGGTTCATCAAGTCATGCAGACGATCTTACCGTCTGTGGTGACTGAAGTGATTAAGGCTGTACGGGAAGGAGAACGGAAAAAGAGGAAAAGGTCATCGGGAGGACGAGAGCAACCGGAGCCTGAAACGGTTCTTTCAGATGATGAAGAAGAGGAAGAAAGAAGTCTGCGTCGGAGGCGGCACGAGGCTGTAACTACGGGGCGTTTCAAACCATGCAAGCCCCCTACTTTTGATGGTAACGGCACTGCTGGCTGCTCACGGTAGGTGAGAGAAATGGAAGTTGTTTTGAACATCAGCGAGTGCCAGAAGGATCAGAAAGTAAAGTTTGCTGCCCACTCTTTTGTGGACTCGGCTTTATGTTAGTGGGACAATATAGTCCAAGCCGAGAGTAGTCGGGCGATTGGGATTGGGATTATGGGTGGTCGGAGCTGAAGAAGTTGGTTATTGGGGAGTTCTGTCCTCACCGGGAAATGGACATGGTTGAGAGGAGTTCCTGCAATTGGAGGCGGGAACCATGACACATCAGCAGTACACCACAAAGTTCAACGAGATGGCACGTCTGGTGCTGGATCAAGTGACGCCTCTGTCACGGAAGATAAGAGATACATTCAGGGTTGCCAGTGGATATTTGCAGGCATATGATCACTGCCCGACCGAGCACGTTTAGGTAGGTCGACGGTGGACTTGGCAAGGAGGTTATATGATGAGAGGGCTATAGTGGTGGTGGCTGAAGGTAGCAGGAAGGGTGGTAGTGATCGAAACTGGAGTGGTAAGAAGTTTGGGCGGGGTGATGCCTCGACGGGTAACAAGAAGGAACGGGTGGATGACCATCATGTGGTCACATCGGGTGCGGGTATGAAGAAGTGCGGTAGGTGTGGGAGAGAGCATAGTAGGGATTGTAGACTGGGGTCGAACGTGTGCTTCAAATGTGTAAGGCCCCGCTCCCGGGCACCTCACAGTTAGTCGTTTATTGCACATAAAACATACATATAGTATATAATCATAAACTTCTCAAATGAGCGTTTGCAGCGGAACATTCAAACATAACTTTTCTTTTACTATAAATACTTTTTCCATTTAATACAACGTACGTCATTTACAAAACATCTAATGTTGCATTACATTACCAAAGCACTATTACAAAATACAAGCTTTCTTTACATTGCCTAACTTTACTATGATTGCCGCTGAAGCATATGAAACCGGGGATTTCTTAAGTAATCCCGTTTATTCGAATCCTCAGCAATCATAGGGTCATAAACAGTGACCTCTAATATAGAAATATAAAAATTTTTCATCATAAAGAAGATTCCTTAAGTAATCCCTTTTATGGGAATCCTCAAGAAATCTTATACTAGCATGCAACATAATGTGTTGCGTGCATTATGGGCCCGCAACACATGATGTGGCAACATTATCAAAAGGAGAATGCCATCCCAAAAGAGCTGAGTAGCCGCCTCGTGCCATCCCCAGCAACACTACCTGCCAACTGGAAACACATGAAAAGTCAGCGTTGCTGAGTGAGTTCTAGTTTTAATAATAAAACATACTTTCATTCTTGTTAACCATCTTACATACATGCGTTCACACATCATACGTACACTTAGATAATATTATTATTATCATCATCATTCGTTCATACATACTTCTTTACATTCGTTCGTACGTTCTTTACTTTCACTCATACGTTCATTACATCGTTCGAACATTCATTTCATTCATTCGTACTTTCATTATAATTATTCGAACATTCTTTATATTCGGTGACATGTACAATACCCCATACATCATACATACTGCTGGTGCTGGACCTGTGGTAATCAACCACGAACGTTGTGCACTAATGCTGATCCAGTCACCTGGGGTAGGTACATGCACCACTTATCTTTCCACTTTCCTTCTAGATCAATGCCATATGCTATACCCCGAACATTGTGCACTACTGCGGGTGCTGGACCTGTGATGATCAATCATGAACGTTATGCACTACTGCTGATCCAGTCATCTAGGGTAAGCGGCAAGGATCCCATACATACATATGGTCAATCACAAAGACTGACCCCGATGTGCATCCTTCGGGGTAGCTAACCCGCACACCGTTGAGCTAACACCTGCCAGGGGTGTGCACCTCCATACATTTGCTTGCAAGCCTTTCTTACATTCATTCGTTCATTCATTAATGCATGCATTCATTCATCATGTTCCTCTTTCATATCTTTCACTTTACGTTCTTATTACTTTCGTTTCGTTCATTCATTCATTCACGTAAAGTCATAAAAGATAAACATACGTCACACAAGGAACATAGATATTTACAATTCATCAGTCATTATCATCATACAAGGCTACTTCATACTTAGCCTACATACATCATACATGCACTTCTCTCCTCGTTCACATCAGCCCTATTTGGGCGATTGAACATACTCAGTCGCATGGCCTCCATGCGACTGGGTCATGCGAATGGGCATACAGTCGTGCAAATGGACTCCTATCGTACGATTAACACTATGCGACTGGGCTATGAGCGACTATCCCTCAACCGTGCGACTGAACTAACATGCGAATGGACCTATGCGACCGAATCCCTCAATCGCATGGTCTGTCGCGCGACTGAGGCTCATCGTGTGTCTGAGCCTCAATCGTACGATTGAACATCAGTTGTTCTTCATTCGGGCGACTGCCCTTCAGTCGCCTAGCCCTAACTGTGCAGCGACTGGAGTTCTTCACGAACAGCAGCCGCGACCTACGAAGTCCAAACCCTTCTAAACAAATTTCCAGCCCAAATTAACCCTCCTAAACCTCAGGGATTCATACTAGGACATCATACAAGCATATACAAGTCCTAAATCTTACCTTAAACACTTTACCCAAGATTTCACCCAAATGGGTCAAACATACACTTTTTTCAAAATAGGGTTTATATGTGATCCAGCCCCAAAAATCGTTTGAAAACGTGTAAATGAGGGGCTCTAGAACTCACAATAACAGGTAGGAGTTGAAGAGCTTTGACTGACTAGCTTCTCGACAAATCTTGAGCCCGGGTCAGCACTTTCTCTCATTCTTTCTCTGCTCTCTCTCGCTCTCTGCTCTTCCCCCGACTGAAAGTGTAAGTGTTGGGAGGAGAAGAGAGCTGCTCCTCTTTTATAGTCTCTGTTCAGTCGCCCGGGGTCCAGGGGTGACTGGACCTTCAGTCGCATGAACACCATGCGACTGGACCCTCAGTCGCATGGGTTCCATGCGGTTCATTTTTCATTCGTGCGATTGAACTCCAGTCGTACGGTTGAGCTTCAATCGTCCAAGCATCATGCGGTTGAACCTCCAGTCGCATGAATTCCATGCGACTGAGACTCAGTCGCATAACCTACCAAAACTCAAACTTTCGGGTGTTACAAGTCCACCCCCCTTATTTAGGTTTCGTCCCGGAAACCTGTTATTGCTCGAACAATCGTGGGTAATGCTGCCTCATTTCTTCTTCAGTTTCCCACGTTGACTCGGATCCCTTCCTGTGCCGCCACTGTACACGCTCCAGAGGGACCACTTTATTCCTTAACCTCTTCTCCTTGCGATCGATGATCGCCACTGGTTGGTCTACATAGTTGAGTCGTTCGTCCACCTCGATGTCCTCCAGTGGGACGATCATATCCTCATCCTCCAAACACTTCCTCAGATGAGATACGTGGAAGGTCGGGTGAATTCCACTTAACTCATCTAGTAGATCTAACCTATAGGCCACCTCTCCTACTCGAGCAATGATTCGGAAAGGGCCTATATATCGCGGACTCAACTTACCCCGTTTCCGGAATCGAATGATCCCTTTCCAAGGTGAGACCTTCAACATAACCCGATCTCCCACCTAGAACTCGATCGGCCTGCGTCGTTTATCGGCATACGACTTCTGTCGGTCCTTGGCCGCCTTCATATAGGCTTTGATCCTCTCGAGCTTTTCAGTCGTAGCCTCGATCACTTCGACGCTTCCAATTCCTTCTGACCAATATCACCCCAATAGACGGTTGTCCTGCCCTCCTACCGTATAGCATCTCATAGGGTGGCATGCCAATACTGGCATGATAGCTGTTGTTGTACGAGAATTCAGCTAACGGTAGGTGGTCATCCCAACTTCCCCCGAAATCAATAACACACGCCAGGAGCATGTCCTCCAAATTCTGAATGGTCCTTTCCGACTGACCATCAGTTTGGGGATGATAAGCCGTGCTAATATGCAACCTCGTCCCCATAGCATCATGGAATTTCTTCCAGAATTTGGATGTAAACCGAGTGTCGCGATCGGACACAATCGACACCGGCACGCCACGACGAGTCATAGTCTCTTTGGTGAAAAGATCGGCCACCTTTCGGACGAATATGTCTCGCGCATCGATAAGAAGTGAGCACTCTTCGTCAAACAGTCCACAATCACCCATATAGTATCGTACCCTTTCGGGGTACGTGGCAGCTTTGTGATAAAATCCATGGTGATGTGCTCCCACTTCCATTCCGGTATGTCCAATGGTTGAATCTCTCCATACGGCTTTTGATGCTCTACTTTTACTTGCAAACACGTGAGGCACTTACTCACGTACCCCACTACATCATGCTTCATACCCGGCCACCAATAGTCTTTCTTCATATCTTGGTACATCTTGGTAGCACCGGGATGAATGGAGTATCGAGTTTTATGGCTTCGTCCATGATCTTCATACGTAGATCCCCAAACCGAGGAATCCACATCCGCCCAAATCGAGTCTTGACACCAAACGTGTCTTCACCCAGTTTCGCGACCAGACCTCTCATTCGTTCAGAGTATAGATGATCCTCTTTCAATGCCTCATCTTGGAACTCTTTGACTTGCTTCATCACGTCTGAGGTCATGATTAGTTGGTACGCCTTCACCCGAATCGGCTCGGGCCTCTCTTTCCGGCTAAGGGCATCAGCCACCACGTTGGCTTTGCCCGGATGGTAATGGATTTCACAATCATAGTCTTTTATCAGTTCCAACCATCGCCTTTGCCTCATATTCAAATCTTTTTGGTCGAAGAAGTACTTCAAGCTCTTGTGGTCTGTGAAAATGGTGCACTTCGTTCCGTAGAGGTAGTGCCTCCAAATCTTCAATGCAAAGACCACGGCTGCTAGCTCCAAGTCATGAGTAGGGTAATTAACCTCATGAACTTTCAGCTGTCGGGATGCATAGGCTATCACTTTTCCCTTTGCATTAATACACACCCCAACCCCGAGTAGGAAGCATCAGAATAAACCACTAAGTCTTCACTTCCATCGGGTAATGCCAATACTGGAGCTTGGGTCAATCTCTCCTTCAATTCTTCGAATGCCTTTTCTTGAGCTTGACCCCATACAAACTTCACATCTTTCCGGGTCAACTTGGTCAGTGGAGAAGCAATCTTGGAGAAGTCTTGAATGAATCTTCTGTAGTAGCCTGCCAAACCCAAGAAACTGCGAATCTCGGATGGCGTCTTTGGAGACTTCCATTGCATTACTGCTTCCATCTTCGCCGGATCAACCATAATCCCATCCGGATTTACCACGTGACCCAAGAATTGAACTTCACGCAACCAGAATGCGTACTTGGAGAATTTAGCATACAACTTCTCCCTTCTCAACGTCTCCAGAACTTCGCAAATATGACCGACATGCTCAGTTTCGCTCTTCGAATAAATCAAGATATCATCGATGAATACAATCATTGATTTATCCAACATCGGCCGGCACACCCTGTTCATCAGATCCATAAAATCAGCTAGCGCATTGGTAAACCAAAAGACATGACAAGGAACTCGTAGTGACCGTAGCGCGTACGAAAAGCTGTTTTAGGGATATCCTGCTCTTTTACTTTCAGTTGATGGTAGCCTGATCGAAGATCTATTCGTGAAAACCAACTGGCCCCTTGAAGCTGATCGAACAGATCATCGATTCTCGGCAAGGGGTATCTGTTCTTCACCGTCAACTTATTCAGCTCGCAGTAGTCGATGCACATCCTCATACTACCGTCTTTCTTCTTTACAAACAGGACCGAGCACCCCAAGGTGAGATACTCAGTCTAAAAACCCCTTATCCAGCAGCTCTTGTAATTGCTCCATCAACTCTTTCATCTCCGTCGGGGCCAATCGATATGGTGCTTTGGCAACGGGTTGGGCGCCTGGTATCAGATCAATCTGGAACTCGATCTCTCTGTCTGGTGGCAATCCCGATAGGTCTTCGGGAACACGTCCGGAAAATCACGCACAACCGAGACATCAGATAGTTGTGGTGTTGGCGTTTCTACATCCTTTACATAACATAAGAAAGCGCTACATCCACGCCTCATACATTTTCCCGCCACTACCATTGAGATCACCTTCGTAATCATAGTAACTCGATCACCATAAACTGTCACTGAACCACCGCCGGGCGCTGCCAATTGGATCATCTTCTTGCGACACACAATGTTCGCCTCAAAATCTGCCAACCAATCCATTCCGAGCACCAAATCAAAACCACCTAACGTCATCGCAAACGTTTAACCGGAAATTTGTGGCCCTCTAATTCCACGTCACAACCCTCTATTACCTCGGAAATCCTGGTAGTTTTACCTATAGCGGTCTCTACATCAAACGGTACATCCACACGTCTACTACTAACGGGCAATTTGGCACAGAAAGCAGTAGAAATAAAACTCCTACTGGCACCCGAATCAAATAATACAGAGGCTAAAGTTTGGTTCACCAGAAACGTACCGGACACTACATCAGGGTCCGTCCTAGCCTCTTCCTGCGTCATCGTGAATGCCCTGGCGCTTGCTCTCAACCCTTCACCCCCTGTCTTCTTCACGCCGGAACCCTCAGATCTCGGCTTCTTGCAATCTTTATTCATATGGCCACTTTCCCCACAAATGAAGCACCTCAAGCCCTTACATTCTTTAGCCACGTGACCGGGCTTCCCACACTTAAAACAGACATTCAGCCCCCATCTGCACTCACCACTGTGCTCTCTCCCACATTTCCCACACTTTCTCGACCCTGTACTTGACGTGACCACACGGCGATCATTAACCTGTGCCTTCTTGCTACTTGTCGAAGTATCACCTCGACCAAACCTCTTCCCCTGCCAGTTTCTCTCACCACCCCCTTTCTTACTACCCTCAGTCTTCACCGATGCAGCCCGTTCATCGTACAACCTTCCCGCCAAATCCACTGCCGACCTGAAAGTGCTCGGTCGGGCAGAAATCAAATGCCAACGAATTTCAGCTAGCAGTCCCTGAATATACCGGTTGATCTTTCGAGACACCGGCGTCACCTGCTCCTGCACCAACCGCGCCATGTCATTAAACTTGGTGGTGTATTGTTGGTGGGTCATCGTCCCCGCCTCCAACTGCAGGAACTCTCTCTCAACCCTGTCCATTTCCCGACGAGGACTAAACTCCTCGATCACCATTCTCTTCAACTCGGACCACTTCATCTTCCCAATGGCCCTGCTACCCTCGGCCTGGACTATATTGTCCCACCAGCACAAAGCCGTCCCCGTGAAAAAGTGGGTAGCAAACTTCACCTTCTTGTCCTCCTGGCAATCACTAATATCGAGGACAGCCTCCATTTCTCTCACCCATTGGTGAGCATCAGTAGCGGTACCAGTACCATCAAAGTCGAAGGCTTGCACCTCATAAATGTCCCATAGTTACAACCCCGTGTTGTCACCCGTATCTGCTCTTCCTCCTCTTCCTCTTCATCATCAGATAGTACCGTTTCCGCTTCTGTCTGTTGCAGTCTACCTGAGGATCGATTCCTCCCGCGCCTCTCGTCTTCACGTACTGCCTTTATCACTTCGGTCACTACAGACGGTAAGATCGTCTGCATGACCTGGTGCACCTCCTCAACCACTGCCTCTTTTACTGAGGCTCTCAATTGGCGCTTTTGTCTGCCTCCTCCTGATGAGGGGTCTCGTTTCCTCATGAACTACTTTCTCTACTCTAGGTCTACCTCTCGTGTTACGCGGTTCAGCACCGCGTCCACCAACACGTGAAGCTTTAGATGATCTACCACCGACCATCTTCTATCACAATGAAAGATTCAAACACCAACATGGTCATTCAAGCAAATAGCTCAGTTTATATCAAGTATAGTAAGTCCCTAATTACAGTGGCCAGTTGTGATTAGCCACTTACTCTACTCTTTGCACCCGAGCATTACTTGTCCTGACTACATTAGTATCAAAATCTAACAGTACACATAAATCACATCACATGCGCACATAATACCAGTTTATCTTTAAGAAAATACATGATGGCATGCAACTACTCAGATGGCATTCTCTTCCTTTCTGTCCCATTCTCAGTTTAAGTTTAGGTTTATTTTGAAAATTTACCCATTTTACTTAAACTTTTGCTCTGATACCAACTTGTAAGGCCCCGCTCCCGGGCACCTCACAATTGGTCGTTCATTGCACATAAAACATACATATAGTATATAATCATAAACTTCTCAAATGAACGTTTGCAGCGGAACATTCAAACATAACTTTCTTTTACTATAAATACTTTTGCTATTTAATACAACGTACGTCATTTACAAAACATCTAATGTTGCATTACATTACAAAAGCACTATTACAAAATACAAGCTTTCTTTACATTGCCTAACTTTACTATGATTGCCGCTGAAGCATATGAAACCGGGGATTTCTTAAGTAATCCCGTTTATTCGAATCCTCAGCAATCATAGGGTCATAAACTGTGACCTCTAATATAGAAATATAAAAATTTTCATCATAAAAAGATTACTTAAGTAATCCCTTTTATGGGAATCCTCAAGAAATCTTATACTAGCATGCAACATAATGTGTTGCGTGCATTATGGGCCCGCAACACATGACGTGGCAGCATTATCAAAAGGAGAATGCCATCACAAAAGAGCTGAGTAGCCGCCTCATGCCATCCCCAGCAACACTACCTGCCAACTGGAAACACATGAAAAGTCAGCGTTGCTGAGTGAGTTCTAGTTTTAATAATAAAACATAGTTTCATTCTTGTTAACCATCTTACATACATGCGTTCACACATCATACGTACACTTAGATAATATTATTATTATCATCATCATTCGTTCATACATACATTCTTTACATTCGTTCGTACGTTCTTACTTTCACTCATACGTTCATTACATCGTTCGAACATTCATTTCATTCATTCGTACTTTCATTATAATTATTCGAACATTCTTTACATTCGGTGACATGTACAATACCCCATACATCATACATACTGCTGGTGCTGGACCTGTGGTAATCAACCACGAACGTTGTGCACTAATGCTGATCCAGTCACCTGGGGAAGGTACATGCACCACTTATCTTTCCACTTTCCTTCTAGATCAATGCCATATGCTATACCCCGAACATTGTGCACTACTGCGGGTGCTGGACCTGTGATGATTAATCACGAACGTTGTGCACTACTGCTGATCCAGTCACCTAGGGTAAGCGGCAAGGATCCCATACATACATATGGTCAATCACAAAGACTGACCCGATGTGCATCCTTCGGGGTAGCTAACCCGCACACCGTTGAGCTAACACCTGCCAGGGTGTGCACCTCCATACATTTGCTTGCAAGCCTTTCTTACATTCATTCGTTCATTCATTAATGCATGCATTCATTCATCATGTTCCTCTTTCATTATCTTTCACTTTACGTTCTTATTACTTTCGTTTCATTCATTCATTCATTCACGTAAAGTCATAAAAGATAAACATACGTCACACAAGGAACATAGATATTTACAATTCATCAGTCATTATCATCATACAAGGCTACTTCATACTTAGCCTACATACATCATACATGCACTTCTCTCCTCGTTCACATCAGCCCTATTTGGGCGATTGAACATACTCCAGTCGCATGGCCTCCATGCGACTGGATCATGCGAATGGGCATACAGTCGTGCGAATGGACTCCTATCGTACGATTAACACTATGCGACTGGGCTATGAGCGACTAGCCCTCAACCGTGCGACTGAACTAACATGCGAATGGACCTATGCGACCGAATCCCTCAATCGCATGATCTGTCGCGTGACTAAGGCTCAATCGTTGTGCTGAGCCTCAATCATACGATTGAACATCAGTTGTTCTTCATTCGGGTGACTGGCCCTTTAGTCGCCTAGCCCTAACTGTGCAGCGACTGCAGTTCTTCACGAACAGTATCCGTGACCTACGAAGTCCAAACCCTTCTAAACACATTTCCAGCCCAAATTAACCCTCCTAAACTCAGGGATTCATACTAGGACATCATACAAGCATATACAAGTCCTAAATCTTACCCTAAACACTTTACCCAAGATTTCACCCAAATAGGTCAAACATACACTTTTTTCAAAACACGGTTTATATGTGATCCAGCCACAAAAAATCGTTTGAAAATGTGTAAATGAGGGGTTCTAGAACTCACAATAACAGGTAGGAGTTGAAGAGCTTCGACTTGACTAGCTTCTCGACAAATCTTGAGCCCGGTCAGCACTTTCTCTCGTTCTTTCTCTGTTCTCTCTCGCTCTCTGCTCTTCCCCCAACCGAAAGTGTAGTGTTGGGAGGAGAAGAGAGCTGCTCTCTTTTATAGTCTCTGTTCAGTCGCCCGGGGTCCAGGGCCGAGTGGACCTTCAGTCGCATGAACACCATGCGACTGGACCCTCAGTCACATGGGTTCCATGCGGTTCATTTTTCATTCGTGCGATTGAACTCCAGTCGTACGGTTGAGCTTCAATCGTCCGAGCATCACGCGGTTGAACCTCCAGTCGCATGAATTCCATGCGACTGAGACTCAGTCGCATAACCTACCAAAAGTCAAACTTTCGGGTGTTACAAAATGTGGGAAGACGGGGCATATAGCCAGGGACTGTCGTACGGTCTGGTGCTTTAACTGTGGCGTGGAGGGCCACATGAGTAAAGACGGGCCGAGGGTTCCGGGGTGAAGAAGACGGGGAGTGAAGGACCGAGGGCAAGCGCCAGGGAATTCACCATGACACAAGAGGAAGGTAGGATGGACCCTGATATTGTGTCTGGTACGTTTCTAGTGAACCAAACTTTAGCTTCTGTGTTGTTCGATTCTGGTGCTAGTAAAAGTTTTATTTCTGCTGCTTTCTGTACTAAGCTTCCGGTTAGTAGTAGACGTGTTGAGGCGCCCTTTGATGTATAAATGCTATAGGTAAGTCTACCAGGATTTCTGAGATGATAGAGGACTGTGATGTGGAACTAGAAGTTCATAAGTTTCCTGTTAGCCCGTTCGTGATGACCTTAGGTGGTTTTGATTTGGTTCTTAGGATGGATTGGTTAGTGGATTATGAGGCGAACATTGTGTGTCGCAAGAAGATGATTGGTTTGACAGCGCCCGACGGTAGCTCGGTGACAGTTTATGGTGATCGGGTTACCACGATCCCGAAAGTAATCTTAATGGCGGTGGCGGAAAGTGTATGAGGCGTGGATGTAGCGCCTACTTGGCTTATGTGAAGGATGTGTATATGCCAACACCACAACTATTCGATATTCCGGTTGTGTGTGACTTTCCAGATGTGTTTCCTGAAGACTTTTTAGGAGTGCCACCCGAGAGATTGAGTTTCAGATTGATTTGATACCAAGAGCCCAACCTGTTGCCAAGGCATCGTATCGGTTGGCTCTGACGGAAGAAAGAGTTGATGGAGCAGTTGCAAGAGCTACTTGATAAGGGTTCATTAGACTGAGTATCTCTCCTTGGGGTGCTCTGATCCTGTTGTAAAGAAGAAAGACGGTAGTATGAGGATGTGTATTGACTACCGTGAGCTGAACAAGTTGACGGTGAAGAACCGATACCCTTACGAGAATAGATGACTTGTTCGACCAGCTTTAAGGTGCCAGTTGGTTTTCAAGGATAGATCTTCGATCTGGCTACCATCAACTAAAGGTGAAAGAGCAGGATATTCCTAAAACAGCTTTTCGCACGCGTTATGGTCATTATGAGTTCCTTGTTATGTCTTTTGGTTTGACCAATGCGCCAACTGCTTTTATAGACTTGATGAACCGAGTGTGTTGTCCGATGTTGGATAAATCAGTGATTGTGTTTATTGATGATATCCTGATTTATTCGAAGAGCGAGATAGAGCATTTCGGTCACATTCGAGAGGTGTTGGAGATGTTGAGAAGGAGAAGTTGTATGCCAAGTTCTCTAAGTGCGCATTCTGATTGCGCAAGGTTTAATTCTTGGGTCACGTGGTGAATCCGGAGGGGATTATGGTGGATCTGGCAAAGGTGGAAGCCGTGATACAATGGAAGTCTCCAAAGACGCCATCCGAGATCCGTAGTTTCTTGGGTTTGGCGGGCTACTACCGAAGGTTTATTCAAGACTTCTCTAAGATCGCTTCTCCACTAACCAAATTGACCTGGAAAGATGTGAAATTTGTATGGGTTCAAGCTCAAGAGAAGGCGTTCGAAGAATTGAAGGCGAGATTGACTCAGGCTCCTGTATTGTCATATTACCCGATGGAAGTGAAGATATGGTGGTTTATTTTGATGCTTCCTACTAAGGGTTGGGGTGTGTGTTAATGCAGAGAGGAAAGGTCATAGCTAACGCATCCTAACAGTTGAAGGTTAATGAGGTTAACTACCCTACTCATGATTTGGAGCTAGCAGTCGTGGTCTTTGCGTTAAAGATTTGGAGGCACTACTGTATGGGATGAAGTGCACCATATTCACTGACCACAAGAGCTTGAAGTATTTCTTCAAGCAGAAAGACTTAAACATGAGGTAGAGGAGATGGTTGGAGCTCATAAAAGATTATGATTGTGATATCCATTACCATCAATCCAACGCCAACGTGATGGCGGATGTCCTTAGCCGAAAGGAAAGACCCGAGCCGATTCGGGTGAAAGCGTACCAGCTGATTATGACCTCTGATGTGATGAAGCAAGTCAAAGAGTTTGAAGATGAGGCATTAAAAGAAGATCATCTTAACTCTGAAAGAATGAGAGGTCTGGTCACTGAGTTGGGTCAAAACACATTTGTGTTAGACCCGGTTTGGACGAATGTGAATTCCTCGTTTTGGGGATCTACGCGTGAAAATTATGGATGAAGCTCATAAGACTCGATACTCTATTCATCCCGGTGCTACAAAGATGTACCAAGACATGAAGAAGATTATTGGTGGTCGGGTATGAAGCGTGACGTTGTGGAGTATGTGAGTAAGTGCCTTACTTTCTTGCAAGTGAAGGCCGAGCATCAAAAGCCGTATGGGAAGATCCAACCTTTGGATATACGGAATGGAAGTTGGAGCACATCACCATGGATTTCATTACGAAGCTGTCGTGTACTCCGAAGGGTATGATGCTATATGGGTGATTGTTGACCGCTTGAAGAAGAGTGCTCACTTCCTACCTATTCGCGAGACATATTCATCTGAGAGGTTGGCTGATCTGTTCATCAAGGAATTGTAACTCGTCATGGTGTGCCGGTGTCTATTGTGTCTGATCGTGACACCCAGTTTACATCCAAATTCTGGAAGAAATTCCATGACGCCATGGGGACGAGGTTACATATTAGCATGGCTTATCATCCCCAGACTGATGGTCAGTCAGAAATGATCATTTAGACATTGGAGGACATGCTTCGGATGTGTGTGATTGATTTTGGGGGAAGTTGGGATGACCACTTACCGTTAGCTGAATTCTCATACAACAACAGCTATCATGCCAGCATTGGTATGCCACTTATGAGATGCTATACGGTAGGAGATGCAGAACAGCGTTTGTTGGGGTGATGTTGGTCATAAAGAGTTAGGGAGCGTCGAGGTGATCGAGGCTACGACTAAAAAGCTTGAAAGGATCAAAGCCTTTATGAAGGCAGCCAAAGATAGACAGAAGTCATATACTGATAAACGATGCAGGCCGATTGAGTTCCAGGTGGGTGACCGGGTTATGCTGAAGGTCTCACCTTGGAAGGGTATCATTCATTTCCGAAAGCGGGGCAAGTTGAGCCCGAGATACATAGGCCCTTTCCGAATCATTGCTCGAGTAGGAGAGGTGGCCTATAGATTGGAGTTACTAGATGAGTTAAGTGGAATTCACCCGACATTCCACGTATCTCATCTAAGGAAGTGTTTGGCAGATGAAGGTATGATTGTTCCACTAGAGGATATCGAAGTAGACAAACGACTAATTATGTGGAGCAACCAGTGGCAATCATCGATCGGAAAGAGAAGAGCCTGAGAAATAAAGTGGTTCCTCTTATGCGTGTACAGTGGAAGCACAGGAAGGGATCCGAGTCAACGTGTGAGACCGAAGAAGAAATGAGACATCATTACCCATGTTTGTTCGAGGAATAACAGGTTTCGAGGATGAAAACTATATAAGGGGGTGGACTTGTAACACTCGGATATTTTCCTTGAAGCCGACGAAAGAAGAAAAAGAAATAAAGTCCAAAGTCGGGGGACCAAAGTCGCCAACGGAGAAATTTGGGTAAGTGGGGATATTTGAAGGGAGAGGGCAGCCCTTACCCTCTCCCCACACCCGTATTTCAGCAAAGAAAGGAGAGGAGAAGAAGAAAGGGAGAAAAGAGAGGAAAAAAGGCTTGGTTCGAGTTGGTTCGGGCTTGAAAATCATCGTGTGCGGGTCTAAACGAAGCTCTTCTTCTTGGTGTAGTTTGTGTGAGTTCTAGGACCCCCTATTTTACCTCGTTTTCAACTGATTTAGGGCTGGAACACATAGCAAACCCGTTTTGTATGTGTGTGTGTTTGACCCATTTGGATGTGTTTGCGTGTGATGCGTTTGGAGTTTGTTTCCGGGCTTGTGTGTGCTTGAATGGTGTTGTGGTATGCATTCCTAAGGTTTAGGATGGTTGATTTGGGCTTAGAATGGGTTTGGATGAGCTTGGAGGTCGAAAATGGCAGATTGGGTTCGGGATGAACTGCACTCTGCATCAGCTAGGGCTAGGCGACCGACTGGAGGCCATACGGCCGAATGAAGTGCGATTGGAGTTCATTTGCAAGATTGAGATTCATTCGCAAGATTGAGATTCATTCGCACGATTGGAGGTCCAGTCGCATGGGAGTCATGCGACTGAGGGCCCATTCGCATAAGTACTCATCCGCATAGTGTCCATCCGCATAAGGTCCATTCGCATAGTGTTCATTCGCTTGGGTGTCCATCCGCATGAGGTCCATTCATACGATTGGGTGTTCATCCACATTGGTGTTCATCCGCATTGGTCCATTCGCATGATGTTCAGTCGCATGGAGGCCATGCGACTGAAGGGTGCCCATACGCCCAAATAGGGCTGTTGTACCCGAGGAGAAGCATAGTTTAATTACTAACTTTCGGGGGAAAGTGCAGATGTAAGTTTTGACGTTGAAGCTCCCGTAGGTACATGTAAGGAGACCATTGAGGTCTTAGAGGGTATATTGGGCATGATGATGTTGCATGTTTATGGATGAGGTATGTTATGTATGTATGATGATGCCCTGTATGATGATGCTACTGTGTAGGTTGATGTTCCTTATTATGATGTATGTTTATCTTCCCGTGGCTTTACGTGTTATGTTAATGAAAGAAACGAAAGTATTATGTAACGTAAAGTGGGAAGATAATGAAAGAGGAACATATTAATGAATGTATGCATTAATGAATAAATGAACCAATGAAAGGCTTGCAAGCAAAGTATGAGGTGAGCGACCCTGCTGTCGCAACAGTCTCAGAATGGTCACGCCATTGAAAGGTGTTAGCCCAACGGTGTGTGGGTTCGCTACCCCGGGAGGATACACATCGGGGTCTTTCTTTGTGATTGACCATTTGTATAGAACTATTGCTGCATACCTTAGGTATTGTGACCAGAGGTGCGATGCACCATTATAGAAGGTCTTGATAGGCCTATGTTCAGTACCAGGAACAGAAAGGTATTGCATACGGCAATAGTACACCTAGACTATACCTTAGGTACTGTGACCAGAGGTGCGATGCACCGTTATAGAAGGTCTTGATAGGCCTAGGTCCAGTACCAGGAACAGAATGGTATTGTATATGGTAATGGTACACCTAGACTTTACCTTAGGTACTGTGGCTAGAGGTGCGATGCACTATTATAGAAGGTCTATGATAAGCCTAGGTCCAGTACCACGAACAGAAGGGTAAAGTTTATGGTTTGATGGAAAGAAGTGATGAAAAGATGAAAGAATGTGAAAGTTAAAGACGTACGATCAATGAACGAAAGTTAAAGAATGAATGAAAGAATGATGAAGATATAATAATATTATCTATGTGTACGTATGATGTATGATCGCATGAAAGTAAAGAAACGGTTTTTAACGAAAGAAAGTATGTTTTATTATAAAACTGGAACTCACTCAGCAACGCTAACTTTTTATGTGTTTCCAGTGGCAGGTAATGATTGCTGAGGATGGCACGAGGCGGCTACTCGGCTCTTTTGGATAGCATCCATTTATATAATGCTTTTGTGATGTAATGAAACAATGTATTTTGTAACTGATTAACGATGTATTATTTTGCAAAATCTTTTATGATGAAATGAGATGTCATTTTGATTGTTTCCGCTGCAATGTTTATATAAGATAAATAAAAATGTATGTTTTTATGCGATGATCGACCAGCTGTAAGCGTACCGGGAACGGGGCCTTACATACAAACTTAATCTAAGGTGGTGGATCCTAACCCACTTTTTGATTGTTCTGTCTCATATATATACATTTTAAGGAATTGATTGTTTTGAAAACCGATAACATTTCCCTTTAACTCCTCAAGTTTGCTTAAATAGCAAGCTTGATGGAGTAAAGAGAAATATATCGATTTTCTAAACAATCAATCCTTTAAAATGTATATATATCCTAATGAGATATAACAGTCAAAAATCAGTCCCGAGAAAGGACATCTAAAATTAATCTCTAATAGATTAATTTCAGACGGGTATGAACTAAAAGGTTTCTAGATCTAAATAAATGCATGTAAAAATATAATAAAAATAGTCTAAATTAAACTACAAAATGACAATTAATCATGTTACCTTAAAGATCCACAAAATAAATAAAAGCAACAAATAGCTTGAATCTTGAACATGGGATCGAGCTCCAATAAATGAAGAAGAGATACTTAATTTTGAACGTGGGATCGAGCTCCAATAAATGAAGAAGAGATACTTAATTTGAAGTCGAATGCTCTTTTGGATTGTATAAAGTGAATCGAATAAAATTCAGATTAGAAGTTCAATACGTATATATCAATTAAATTTTTAAAATTTAAAAAGAATGTTTCAAAGATAACCAACCCGACATTTCTCTCATTATATTTTCAAAATAATATACCTAATAAGGCGTTTCAAAAAAGATAATTAAAAAATATGCTAATAAGGCGTTTCAAAAATAAAATAATTAAAAAACGAAAAGGTATATGCTAATAAGACTGTTGGTACACATGTCCCCAGTTCTAGTCTAGTGAGCTTAAATGTAATAGAACTTCTTCTTGTAACACATATGTAATGTTTAATCAATCTAATGAGAATCTCTTCTTTATATGGTTGTTGATTATATAATGTTATATCTACTTATATTATTAGTTGTTACACGCATATTATGACCATGTTATATAGGTTTACAGTTGTGAGACATAGGTCTGAATCATTAAAGGTTCAAGAATGTGTTTGACTAAGAATCTTATTCAGTCGCACGACTGGACCATGCGAATGGTCCAATCGCACGGTTGAACTAGGAGATTGAGTCAATCGCACGGTTGAGTCATCAGACTGACTCAAGCGTACGAATGAATCAATCGTATTACTCAATCGCACGACTGAGCCAGTCACAAGGCTCAGTCGCACGAATGAGATTTGTAACCTATAAATACCACTTAATTCGTGGAAAAACGTAACACTTCGAATACTTGAAACCCTAATCGACCCAGAACGTCCAGTTTGTCCTTTCCAACTTCATAGAACGTTTCAGATCATTCCTAGGCTTTTCTTAACCTTTTCTAATCGTTAGGATTGATCTTGATTTCGTTCTCCCTGATTGGATCGCTAATCAAATAGGATTCCGCACTATTTGATCTGGTACAACGAAGAATCAGTTAGTACTCCGTACGTACTCGGTCCTAACAAGTGGTATCAGAGCTAAGGTTCTTGATTCTTTGTTGATCCAATCGTTTTTGTGAAAAAGTCTACGTTTTTACGCGAAAAGATCCAATCTTTCTGCTAAAAATCGAGTCTTTACGTGTGCATGTTCTGAAAAATCAGTATTTTTCGAGTTTCAGCCGTCTAGGGTGCAAAAACTTGCGTTCTAGGTCAAAGTGTTCAAAAATCCCGTTTTCAGCCGACCCAGTCGCACGATTATCTCAATCGTACGACTGAACCCATTCGCCCAGGTCATTCGCCCGATTAAGTCAGTCGTCAGTCCATTCGCACGTCTGAGTCAATCGCAGTGTCAAATCGCCCGAGTGATTCAGTCGCCAGTTCAGTCGCCTAGTTTAAGTCAGTCGCCTTGTCCTGTCGCCCGGTTGAGTTCAATCGCACGGTTGAATTCAATCGCATCTCAGTCGTATATCCCAATCGCATAACAGTCTGTTTTCTCAAGTTTAAGTCAACTTTCTTCATGGACTCCAAAAACTTCGCATTTTCAGCAGAGAAAGACTCTAGGATCCAGAATCTACTGCTTCTGGAAAATGAGATTGGTAATCACAATAAGCCGCCTAAGCTTCTATGCATTGATGAGTTCCCGCAGTGGAAGTAAAGGTTTGAGATTCATCTCAATGGCGTGGATACCAATCTATGGAATTCTATTGAGACTGGTTACACTATGCCAGTTGGTGCTGATGGGTTGCCATTAACGTTGAGTGGAATGACTGATACTCAAAAGATTGCCTACAATGCTGAAAAGAAGGCTTATGCTATGCTCACTCAGTCGATTCCGAAAGAGATCTTCCATCAATATTCGGATCAGAAACAGAGTAAAAAGTTCTGGAAAGCTCTCGAGAAAAGGTATGAAGGGAGCTCAACTTTGAAATCCTTGATGGCCAAAGCTCTCAAAAAGGAGTTTGACAACTTCTCTGCTATTGGTAACGAGAGTTTGGACGACATCATAGACCGCTTCTATCATCTAATGAGTGAACTTCACACTCATGGGGTTACAACGTCTAAAGAAGAAAAGGTCGCCAGTTTAGCTGAGGGTCTTCCAGAGAAATGGGATTCATTTATTTCCTCCTTGAGACACAATTCAGTTCTCGAGACTTTGGATATAAATGACTTTATTATGAAACTGTGAGAGGAAGAGGTCAGACATAAGTATAAGGCGAAGAAGGGTGCTTATGCTCAGGATCCTACTCTTTACAATGTGACTCCAGCTCCCATTGCAAAGTCTTCCAATGCTCCTCTGCAGACTGCATTCGTTTCCAATACTTCTGGTCAAAGCTCATCGTCTGGGGTGAGTCATCTGTTTCATCAGGGGTTCAACACAGTGTTACTGAAGCTCACTCGACGAAGTTGATAACTGAGAACCTGGGTAAAGTCACTGTGGAAGTGGCCAAGGAACACATGGACCTACTTGCTACAGTGGTTCATTCCTATGATGGTTTGGTTGCAGGGAAGATAGGAAACTGCCACTTAGCTGATGAAGACTATGAGCAGGTGGATGAAAATGAGTTGGAGAGGATGGACATTATGTGGGCTCTCGCAAGTGCGGTGCGACGAGCAAAGAAGTTTGTTAAGAAGACAGGGCAGAATCTCGTGGCTACAAAAGATACTACATTTGGATTTGACAAGTCCAAAGTCATGTGTTTTAACTGCGGGGAGAAAGGTCATTTCAAGAGGGAATGTGTGAAGCCTAAGAAGACTGGGAACGGAAATCCATTCTCCTCTTTCAACAGGCAAGATAAAGACAAGAAGCCAGTTCCAGCAGGAAGTGACTCCAAGGCTTTGGTGGCACAAGGTGATGAAGGACAGGACTGGTCCTTCCGGTTCTTATCTGATGGTGAAGCCAACATAGCTTCAGTCGAGGATCTGAATGAAGACTCATCATGTGAGGGGGAGAACTCAGCTGAGCCTGACACTGCTAAACTGGATAATGACATAGCTGATGTTGATCAGCTTGTGGAGAATGAACTGAATGCTGCGTCTGAAGCACAATCTGAACCACAAAATGCTTTCATGGCTGGAACATCTACATCGGCACAGGTAGAATCAAAGGATGTATTATTTACTAAGCAAGCTTGTGTTGATTGTGAGAAATTTAGGGAAAGCATTGACCTGAAATTTGCTAGGTTATTAGAGCATAATGATAACTTATTCAATGATTTAAAACTGTGCACTGAAACAAATAGAATCTTAAAACAAAATGAAAACAGTTATAAAGAAAAGATTGATGCTTTAAAGAAACAGTTAAAAGAAACTGAATTTGTTACCTTTAACCAAGAAAATGATATCAAGTTTTATTAAAGACAATAGAAGAAACAAAAAAGGAACGAGTGGTTTTACAAGTTGAAAACGAGTCTTTGAACCAAAGACTCCACAGTCTAGCCAGTTCCTCACATATTTTGAAAAACTTGGTTAAAGAACGCAACAACGGGGAGGGTTTGGGTTATAAAGTTGTGCCACCACCACATGAGTCCTTCTTAAACATCAAACAACGTCCAATTAATGATAACCCCATCAAGGATCATGTGGTGACAACTCCTCCAGTCAGTGATCCGGATACAGCAGTTAATTCTGCTCCTTCGGTTCCTGACCAGACAGATTCTGGATCAAGCACAACAAGCTCACAAATCACTGACAAGGGAGTGGAAGAGAAAGTTCAAACATCTCTTGGGTTGGGTAAAAGGTCAACTTTCAAACAACCTAAGATTT
This sequence comes from Flaveria linearis, assembly GCA_024085815.1. NCBI lineage: Eukaryota > Viridiplantae > Streptophyta > Magnoliopsida > Asterales > Asteraceae > Flaveria > Flaveria linearis. Next base: position 7,816,188 of record CM044018.1, on the reverse strand, counting down.
TAAAAACACTCAAGCTAAACCAGTGAAACAAGATAATCACCAAGTTCCAAGACAAAGCACAAATCATGTTAAACAAGTTAAATTTGTCAAAAGAGGTGAAAATCTTAAAAGTGAAAATAAAAAGAAAGAATCTAAGGTTTATTCACCGCCCCACAAGAGATCTCCTAGCCCTGATGAATGGAGATCCTGCTATACTTGTGGTCAGCGCGGTCATATTTCGACTAATTGTCCTCGCTATCAGACACCAAGAATTAAGGTTGAGCTAAACGACAAAGTCAAAGTAGATTCAAACAGCGTTCTAAGACCCCCGTTAGAACAAAAACACCTATTAGGTCTAAAACACCTTCTAGGTCGTTTCCGTCTCCACCACGCCAAAGGCAAAGCAGACAAGTCCCCGACAAGTCTGTGATGCCAGAGGTAAAACCTGTTTCTGAATCTAAACAACATGCTCAACCCGTTAATCAGTCTAAGGTTTACCACAAACAATCTTTTCACAGGGATGGTTTATGGAAAGCCAAGACAACTAGTGTGTCTGAAAGCAAGGACAATCTGCAAGTTGAGATTCCACCAACTGATAAAGGACAGTGGGTCGAATTCATGATGGTTGATTCCTCTGGGAAACCCAAGCCACCCCTCCTTAACTGATCATTTTCTCATATGTGCAGGTTGTCCGCTATAGTGCGTCTACAAATACATGGATAGTAGATAGCGGAGCTTCCAGGCACATGACGGGAAACAAGTCTCTTCTTTTCAATGTCAAACAAATCAAAGGGGGACACGTTTCATTTGCTGGTAATAAAGGAGGATACATTACCGCTTAGGGCGAAGTAGGTAATGACAAGGTAAGGTTCGACAAAGTGAACTTTGTTCAGCAGTTAGAAAACAATCTGCTTTCTGTGTCTCAGATTTGCGACAAGGGATTCAAAGTCATGTTTGATAATCGCAAATGCTACATTCTGAAGAAAGAAGTGGATATTCCAGAGTAGCAGGTATTAATGTCAGCATCTAGATATAATGACTTGTATGTTCTGAATATGTCTAATGCTTCTACTAGTTCTTCTACTGTTCAATGTTTCTTATCTAAAGCAACAGAGAAGGACTCCATTTCGTGGCACAGAAGAATGGGACACATTAATCATCGGAAGATGAATCACCTGATTCATAACAACCTAGTTGATGGAGTTTCTGTCAAGAACTTCAAGCTTCCCGATTTCTGTGTCTCATGCAAGAAAGGAAAGCAAACCAGGAAGTCTCACAAGACCAAGAATGTCCATTCTATCGATATGCCCCTGGAGCTACTGCACATGGATCTTTTCGGTCCAGTTAGCACGAAGAGTATCGCTGGAGACTGGTACTGCTTCGTGGTGACCGATGACTACTCACGATTCTCGTGGGTGATGTTTCTGAAAGCTAAGTCAGAAACATTTGAGTCATTCAAAGTGCTGGTCACCACTTTGGAGTCACTTTACAAGCTTAAAGTGAGAAAGATTCGCTCAGATAATGGAACCGAGTTCAAGAATCAGTGGATGGATACGTTATGCAAAGAAAAGGGGATTGTTCATCAATTCACTTCAGCATACACACCACAGATGAATGGAGTTGCTGAGCGAAAGAACAGAAGTCTGATCGAGACAGCAAGGACTATGTTGGTAGACTCAAAATTGCCAGTACAGTTCTGGAACGAAGTTGTAGCCAACGCCTGCTACACACTTAATCGTGTGTCAGTAGTGAAGAGGCACAGGAAGACTTGCTATGAGTTGCTACAGAAGCGTAAGCCAAACCTGGAGTATCTGGAACCTTTCGGTGCTCCTTGTACGCTTCTGAAGAAAACTCAAGAAGGCAAGTTCAATGAAAAGGCAGATCAGGGTATCTTTCTGGGATACAGTATACCCGACAAACGAGTTTACATCAACTCTACTGGTCAGGTAGAAGTATGGTGCAACGTTGACGTTCAACGTTTCACTATCCCCCCTGCTGGAAAAGGTCCATCGTCATTCTTTGACTACGATGGCTTCTTCAAATCATTCAATCTTCCTCAGCTAGATTCAGATGATGATATTGCTACTCAGATGATGCACGATGTTCTCAACTCACCGAATCTGGATATTAGCAATACCACTCCTGCAAGTGGGTCATCAGGATCTGCCTCAGCTGATCAGACCGATAGTGAAGACTCCTCAGAGGATGAAGAAGCAACTGAACCAGCTCAGTCACCTAATGCTGATTAAGAAGGGAGCTCTTCGGTTGTTTCACCTGTATCTGAAAACACAGACACTGAACCTCCAGTCACGACTATGGACTCTGAAGTTATTGTTTCTACAACTCCTTTGACTAGGATCAGTACAAGTCATCCACCAGATGCTATCATGGTGATCTCCACTCCGGCGTGCAGACTAGAAGTCGATTGTACACTGCTGACTACGCTGAAGTAATGGAAAAGGGCTACGTGAATGATGGAGCTTACAGATGTTTTGTCTCTCAAATTGAACCCAAACACGTAAGTGACGCCCTTAAGGATGAAGCATGGGTCAATGCTATGCAAGAGGAGTTGCTACAGTTCAAGAAACTTGGAGTGTGGACTCTTGTTGACCGACCCAAAGGAGTCAAGGTAATTGGTACCAAATGGGTACTAAAGTGCAAGAAGGATGACCAAGGTGTTGTTATCAGAAACAAGGCACGGTTGGTTGTTCAAGGCTTCAGACAAGTCGAAGGAATCGACTACAATGAAGTCTTTGCTCCCGTAGCTAGAATGGAAGCCATTCGTATCTTTCTAGCCTACGCCTCTTACATGAAGATCAAAGTGTATCAACTAGATGTTAAGAGTGCATTCTTGCATGGGGAAATCCGTGAAGAAGTATATGTCAGTCAACCCAAAGGTTTCGAAGATCCATATCATCAGGACAGAGTCTACAAGTTAGACAAGGCTCTGTATGGGCTACATCAGGCTCCTCGAGCTTGGTATGAAAAGCTCTCCACCCATCTGCTGAAACATGGCTTTCGCAGGGGTGTGATTGACTGTACTTTATTCATCAAGGAGAAGGATGGGGATCTGCTTTTGGTACAGATTTATGTGGATGACATAATATTCGGCTCACGAAACGAAGGATTATGTAAAGAGTTTGAATCTGTGATGAAGGCTGAGTTTGAGATGAGTGCCATAGGAGAAATGAAGTTCTTCCTAGGATTACAGGTGGACCAAACACCTACCGGCATCTTTTTGCATCAAACTAAGTATGTCGGTGACATTCTTAGTCGCTTTGATATGGAAAATGTCACTGCAGCCGGTACCCCTCTCGCCACAAATCACGATGTGGCTCCTGATGAGAATGGGGATTTGGTGGATGCCACCATGTATCGTGGGATGATCGGATCTCTCATGTACCTCACTGCCTCTCGTCCAGATATCATGTACGCCACATGTTTATGTTCCCGATATCAGGCAAAACCAAAAGTCAATCATCTGATTGGAGTCAAGAGGATTTTTTGTTATCTGAAGGGTACTCCAACCCTGGGGTTGTGGTATCCTTATGATGATGACTGAGCTAACAGCGTATAGCGACTCGGATTATGCAGGCTGCAAGATGAATTACAAGTCTACGTCAGCAGGATGTCAGTTTTTCGGGAGAAGATTGGTAACTTGGCAGTGCAAGAAGCAGACATCAGTTGCTCTGTCTACCTGTGAAGCTGAATACGTTGCCGCCGCCAGCTGCTGCTCACAAATCATTTGGATTCAACAGCAAATGCGGGATTACGGTTTGCATTTCACTTCTACTCCTATTTATTTTGATGATTCTGCCGCAATTGCAGTAACTAAAAATCCGGTTCAACATCCTAAGACCAAACACATAGGCATAAAGTATCATTTCATACGCGATTGCTATGAAAAACACTTAATTGATGTGGTCAAAATTAATACGGATTTTCAACGCGCTGACCTCTACACTAAACCATTTGATAAACCAAGATTTTTCTATCTGCTAGAGGTTAACGGGGTTAAAAAGAAAGTGACGTTATTTTAGATGAAACAGATACATAGTCCGACACAGTTTTTTTCTTTATTTTAGTCTTTTATTTTATTTAATTTCCTTGTTCTTATAAAATCCAAAACACAAAAAGATTTTCTGTTTTAGAATTTTAGGGGGAGATTAGATTTAATTCAGTATTTATTTATTAAAAAAAGGGAAGGTTAGTAAAGCTGAAAAAGGCAAAGATAACAAAACAGGAAATGTGACTCGACAAAAATTGGAAGATGATAGTACACAGGCATCGAGTTATTTGGAACACAAAATGATTGTAAGATCAAAAATGTTATTAATTCACTGAAAATGTACAAATCAGAGAAGTCTAAGTCTAACAAAATGGGAAAATGATAGCACGTTTGATTGTTACTGTAATTACACGGAGAAGGTTGATCTAGGGAGGTGCAAGTTCATTATATGATGTGTCAGTAGATAGACAAGTAGACTTCATTGGTTAACTTAATCTAAACTAAAAAGTTCAATCAACTGTGGTATCACTGGTTAACACAATCAGTTCTTCCGATAAGGGATAACGAGCAAATAAATGCCACCAAAGGTGTGCAAATGACCACAAAAAGAGCAAAGCACGAAAACAAATGAATACTAGCGTAATCAAGCTGATAACTTATGTTGTTGGTGCGCTATGTGCAAAAGAAAATAAGATATGCTCTAACAAGGAGATAGGTTGTGTGCCTCTCTGCTGTGCGATGGCACTGACCTGAGGATAAGCATAACCTACATATTCTAGACTTCATTGTTGTTTGCCGCCTCTCTGCTGTGCGATGGCACTGACCTGAGGATTGGCTTCTCTTTGAAAGATCTAAGAATAGTCTCTTCTTGCAAAAATACCTAAAGACCGCTCGAAAGTCCTTTAAGGAATGCTGATTACCATATAAGTGTGGGATATGCAAATGTTGTTTGAAATAATATAACATAATTCATTACCAATGTATGTCAAAAGTCCATGTTTGAATTTAAGTGGACAAGTATACTGACAATCGTCTTGAAAGCACCGACTGAAGTTGACGATCAAAGTGTGTTACGTATCATATCAAACATGATTCCCAGTTAGTACTTAGAAGTCTTAGATCAGAACAAACTGTAATATGCTATCATGAAAGGTGAAATCCGCTCAAAATGTTCCAAGTAATGGTGTATATGCCTGTCTGATTCCAAATGAGTCTGTTCCTGATATAATGTCAATGCTAATAGGCTACACAAAGCTGCCCTAACAAAAATCACAAAAAGATTCATTCTTTTCTTAGTTTAATATTTTTAAGTTTGTTAGTATTAGTGTGTCAATGTCGGACTGTGTGTATGGTTATCTGTTCATGTCACTAAATGAGCTTAATGTTTATTTAATATTGTTTCTGAAAGGATAAAAATATCACGTCTGAGGTGATAAGTTGGTTAAAAGGATCACGTCTGAGGTGATCGGGTAGTTAAAAGGATCACGTCTGAGGTGATCGGGTGGTTAAATGGATCACGTCTGAGGTGATCGGGTGGTTAAATGGATCATGTCTGAGATGATCAATGTGCACATAATGTTTTATCAATTGTTTAAAGAAAACTATGTGTCGGAAAACGAAAGGACTAAGATGGCACAAGTATAGCACAATCGCACAACTTCATCATGAGTATGATCAGTCATGCGAATGGGCTATACGATTGAAGACAAGCGCACGATTGGGCCATGCGAATGAGCTCAATCGGCCGATTGAAAGTGACCGACTAGGTCAAAAGTGCGAATGGAGGTCAGTGGATCGAATGGATCTAGTCGATTGAGTGAATCGTACGACCCAGTTTCAATCGCACGAATGAATCATGCGATTAGACTCGGTCGTATGTCTTGCTTTTGATTTGGCCGAATGAAAAGAGCGAATAAGCCCAGTCGGCCGACTGAACTGAGTCTGTCTATAAATAGACCCCTCAGTCGATCGCAGACATCATTCGCCCTAATATCCCCGATTCGCACCGATACTCTGCCGATTTTTCGTCTGATCTTTAATCCTTGTGATATACGCTTTCTGACCATTTGTATTTGTTACACAGGTAATATGCGACACAAAGATGAATCAAAATGTCAAAAATGATACAAAATCAGTCTGCATTTGCCCTAAAAGTTGCACCATAACAAATCTTGATAATAGACTGCCTTAATCACATACAATGTTAAAATCAATGGATTAGGTGGCTTAGTTACATGATTGAGAGTCTAATGAACATGAACTTAACGTTTAATTCAGCCATTTGATAATCTGAGTTTGAAATGGAACAGTTTTCTACGATGCGACTAGTCTCCAGTATGAACTTCAATCGACCGATTGAGAGAGGCGACTCATTCAATCGGCCAAATGGATAATGCGAATGGGTTGAGTTTGCCATACGACTGGTTTCCTAGAATGAACTTCAATCGCCCGATTGAAAGAAGTGATTCATTCAATCGGCCGAATGAGTCTTACGAATGATATCATTCGGTCGGATAACTCAATCGCAGAACACATCATCCGACTAAACCCAGTCGCATAGTTCAATCGCATGATTGAACTACACTGGTTTCTGATTTAGTCAAACTCTGTTTTACATGTTTCTAACATGTGTTTGCTATGTGTTACAGGAATATGGCTAACCGTTGGCTAATTAATCCAAAGCACAACATCTGTGCTCACTTGGATTCCACCTCAAGGAATGGTGGTGAGTTTGTGGGCATTATTGACTTCTTAAGAAGATCTCGGATCTTCAAAGCCATATCTACTCCGTGTACTCCCTATCAGTCACTACATCAGTCGTTTTGGGAGGGAGCTTCAGTTGACAGATTAGTGGAGCCCTACTGCATTAGAAGTTCTATCTTTGGTAGGGAGATTGTGATAACAGCCGCTGATATAAGGAGGGTTTAGACTTTGGAGATGATGATTCGCACCCACTCAAGATCCACCCTCTTACAGTTCGTGGATGCTTTCTGAGGATTGGGTACTGTGGAGACATTAGCTCAGGTGTGTTGAACAAGAGCAACCTGAGCCCACAGTACAAGTACTTAGCACATGTCATTCTTAAGTGCATCGCGTCGAGAAGGGGTGGTTTCGATGACTTGTCAGACCAAATTCAGAATGCATATGTTGCATTGGTCCTCAATCACCCTTTCAGCTTCTCCAATATGATATTCATGTATCTGATAGAGAACCTTGAGGCCAAGGGGAAGGAGGGGTTCTGCATGTACCCCAGCTTCTTACAGCTTATATTTGGTGAGAAGCTGCCCGACCTTCCTAAAGAAAGAGTGATGCTGTGCCTCTAGAGATTATGGATGACACCACCCTGGGTCGTATGAGGGTGTACAGAGGTAAGCAAGTCAAGCCAACGATGAAGAGGTTGATTGGGCATCTGGACCGGGCTGATTATGTTGCCCCAGGGAGACGCAAGTGGCGTCATGATGATAGTGGGTCAGATACTGAGGTGATTGCTATTCCATCAGATGATTCTGATGATGATGACAGCCATGATGGCGATGCTAGGCCGGTTACATCTGAGGGCCTATCTACACATACCACCCAGCCATTTCCTGATACTGTCACTACAGCTGCTGGGTTTGTACCTCACTTCAGTCCACTTGATGATGATGAGGAAGAGAGTGAGGAAGAGGGCTTGACCCGAAGGCAAGGCAGCAAGGTGGTTGCCACTAAAAAGGGGATGAGGGCTGTTGGAGGGCAGACTGGCACATCAGGGGCAACACAAACAGAGTCAGATCCTGCATACTCCCTTGATGAGCCCAGTACACGAGTGGGAGCCCCGGTATCTACGGGAAGAGGAAGAAAACCATGGCCAGACCGCATGGTAAGAAGGGAAAGAGGCTTAGATTCACCACCTCCGTCTCTACACCAATCACCACTGCCACCACATCCACCACATCCACCACATCCCAAACACCCCAAACCACCACCACTACTATACCACCACATCATACTCACATATCTTCCACCACCACCACTGTACCCCCCACTATAGCCATCCCATCTCCTCCCATCTACACCACAGCCACCACTACAACCACCACTCACCAAACCCAACCCTCATTTGCCCCCTCGAGCTCAGTTCTACCACCTGTCTTGGTGGTTGAGCAACTTGCTGCTCTGAACAGCATGGTGCTCCAGCTACTAGCCTCTGATAAGGCTAAAACAGCTCAGATTCTCCAGCTGCAAGAGCAAAGTTCATCACAAGCAGCTGAGATTGAGAAACTGAGGGAGTTGACCTCTTCGCAAGCCCAGTTGATCACCTCACAGACTGATCAGATCACTGGCTTGCTTTAACACGAGGCTGAGTCGGATGCAAAGATTGAGAAGCTGGAGGCGGCTCATAAGACTCTAGTGCTAAAGCTGAAAGGCACTCAGAGTGAGCCCCTCAAGATCGGGGAAGGTGATGGTGAGGGATGATGATGATGATGTGGAAGATGATGATGAGGATGACGAAGACGGTGATGAAGATAGTGGTGATGATCAAGACAAGGAGGGGAAAGATGATGATGATGACTCTGCACCAAATGATGATGATTCTGGTCGGGAACAACGTATAAAAAGAAAACAAGAACAGGGAGAATCAATAGCTGCACCACCCACCTCTCCTACAGCCGAAGATCCAGCGATGATTCAAGGCAAAGTTCAGGACTAGATGTTTATTTATCATTAAGTCTTTGTCATTGTAATCATGTGTTTAAAATGTATTTTAAAGTAAAGGAATGAAAAGTTAAATTAACATTGGTTATGTGTTTAATGTATACTAACTTGCACTGTGTTTTGATAAATTGTTATACAGGTTCATCCAAGCAGGCTGACGAGCACGATGTGATGCCCCTTCGACAAATCGAGACTCAATTGACAATGATTCTCGATTTGCAAGGAATAGTACATCGCTCTGTTAGTTACACACCTGAAGAGGGTGAGATCATACATGATCTCACTGATGAGCAGATTGCAGAACTTTTCAGTCTAAACCCTGATGAGCTGGTAAAGGATGCGCCCGAGGTCGACGTAGTCAGTGATGAAGAACTACAGGATGTCGACGAGGTGGAGACAGAGGATGGACTGCTGATCATTATCCCTAGTACACTAACGCCGAAGGCGAAGTGCTGCCAAATCTGGGAGATGCATTTGACAGCAGTACATTCGATAAGGTTGAGAAGGTGACTGCTGCCAAAGCGTCAACTACAGAGGATCCTCAGGCAGATGATGCTAATCTTGCATCTAAAAAGGCTGAGTGGGCAGCCTGTCTGGAGGAAATGAAAAAGCAAAGAGCGCCTACAAAGACAAACGCCTACACCAAGCTCTACAAGGTCAAGAAACATCAGAAGGTGTCAGGCAAGATCATCAGCTGGGCATACTTTGATGATCTCAAAGTATATGCCGTGAAGAGAGAGAAGGGTATAGAGTATTTCAGATTCCCACACGATCTGAAAACTCTCCCTGGTTTCGAGCTAAACCGTCTAGCTAACTTAAACCTCCTATATGCTGTCCCCGGGAAGATATCTGGATGGTTCGAGAAGGCTCTGAAGAAGGAGTACCTTACAAGGTGGGTCAATTTTAAACTCAACAGCCCAAAAGGTTGATTCATAAGACTGAGGTTGACCCCACCTCCGGAAGGCCAAAGGTAATTTTGAGATGGCATCCTCCGCACACAATGTCGCGTATTCCATTGAGGGAAATGCCACAGGATTTTGCACCCCATTTTAAATGGTGGTACTATGACTGGCGCACTGGTGAGGCCGTCATAGTTTTGGACAAGGAAGGAAAGGTCGAGACTGTTAGGGTATTTGACCGTATGTGGCTAACAAACTTGTCTGCTTCAGATGTCTACATCTTGTACAAGTGGCCACTATTCTTTGACAATCAGGATATCGTGCAAGCACTGCAGTTTCAAAACATCATACGTTTATGCTTCGCACTTGATATTCATGCTGGGGTCTCACGAGAAGAAAGGTTTAAGAGATTTGAAGAATTCAAGAAAGAAGTCAAGGTCTAGATAGAACTAGGTCCAAGGGGGAGTTTGTTGGTACACATGTCCCCAGTTCTAGTCTAGTGAGCTTAAATGTAATAGAACTTCTTCTTGTAACACATATGTAATGTTTAATCAATCTAATGAGAATCACTTCTTTATATGGTTTGTTGATTATATAATGTTATATCTACTTATATTATTAGTTGTTACACGCATATTATGACCATGTTATATAGGTTTACAGTTGTGAGACATAGGTCTGAATCATTAAAGGTTCAAGAATGTGTTTGACTAAGAATCTTATTCAGTCGCACGACTGGACCATGCGAATGGTCCAATCGCACGGTTGAACTAGGAGATTGAGTCAATCGCACGGTTGAGTCATCAGACTGACTCAAGCGTACGAATGAATCAATCGTATTACTCAATCGCACGACTGAGCCAGTTGCAAGGCTCAGTCGCACGAATGAGATCTGTAACCTATAAATACCACTTAATTCGTGGAAAAACGTAACACTTCGAATACTTGAAACCTAATCGACCCAGAACGTCCAGTTCGTCCCTTCCAACTTCATAGAACGTTTCAGATCATTCCTAGGCTTTTCTTAACGTTTTCTAATCGTTAGGATTGATCTTGATTTCGTTCTCCCTGATTGGATCGCCAATCAAATAGGATTCCGCACTATTTGATCTGTTACAATGAATAATCAGTTAGTACTCCGTACGTACTCGGTCCTAACAAAGACGGTTCAAAAATAAAATAAAGAAAAAATAAATAAATTCTAATAAGCGATTTTAAAAATAAACCGATTATAAAATCATAAACCTAATATGGCGATTCTTATTTCAAATCTTTATTTTTTAAATTAAATGAAATATAATTTTATTTTATAACCTATACGGCGGTTCACAAATTAATAAATTACAACAATTTCACCCTTTTATTACGGTTTGAAAATTGAACCGCAAGCTTCTTAAAATTGTTTAAGAAATGTTACCGTTTACTACGATTCATATTTCAACAATTTTGTACTAGTGGCTAACACAAATGAAAAACAAAAGTGAATTTCTAAATAGTAAAACTTCTTTGTAGATCACATTTTTTTTGCAAATGTAAGCTTTCATTCCTTATTGAAAAGTAATAGTTTTAAACTATCTTTAGTTTTAAACCTGGACAAAGCAACGTATAACTTGGCCATGAGTAAACATCGAAGATTGTCCGTGTAATTTACTATAATGAGTAAAATGCCACTTTGTCCCTTACATTTTGTTGAATATACCATTTTAATCTAAAAACTTTTGTTTTACTATTTTTGTCACTATTGTTTACCAAATGTTATTATTTGCATCCACTTCACTAACTCCATTAAGATTTTTGTTAAATATTAGGGTTATTTAGTCTTTTCAACACCCTAATTATCCAACTAAAATAAAATAATTAATTATTATTTAATTAAAACTAAAGAAACATATGAAGCGACTATTGAGACCTGGTGATTCGATTTAAAAGTTTCTATTAAGCCTAGCTCATGTTGTTCAAATATGGTCTGCTATGAGATTTCAATTGATCTTCATATTTTATTCGAAATGCACCATTGTTTGATTGAGATATGTTGTTGTCATATTTTGTTTGATTCAGGTCTGTTATTGTCACGTAATGTGACAATAGTAGACCTCAATCAAACAAAGCATGACTACAACAGACCTCAATCTCACAATAGACCTCAATCGAATAAATGTACACTTTAGAACAAAATATGAAGGTTAACTGAAATCTCAAACAGACCTAAATCAAACAACATGAGTTAGAGTTAATCGAAGATTTTAAATCGAAGCGTCCGGTCTCACTAGTCGCTTCATATTTTTTTAGTTTTTAATTGAATATTATTTGAGTAATTTGTTTTAATTAGATAATTAGAATATTGAAAAAGACTAAAATACCCTCATATTTAGCAAAGATCTTAATAGAGTTAGTGGAGTGGATGAAAATAATAGTATTTGGTAACTACAGTAACTGAAATGGTAAAAAAGAAGTTTTTGTAATGAAATGACAAAATTTAACAAAACCTCAGGGAAGAATATGGCATTTTTTCTTGTAACAACCCGGTTATTTTTAAAAGTTATGATGGGATAAAGTAAAGGAAAAGAAAGAAAAAGCTATAAAACCTAAGTTGAAGGGTTAAAAGTGTCCCAAAAGGACACAACTTTGAAAAAGTTGGTGAATAAAGCAACATAGCCGCCCATGTTGCCTCTTACACCTTGTCATTCAGATTTTGTTAGAGATAGAGAGAAGAAGAGCAGAGAATTCTCGGAGGTTGTAGAAGAAGAAGGAAAATTCGAAGTTTTTGGTAAGAATCCTCAGTTTTTATGATGTTCTAGACAAATCTAGTTTGGGTTGTATGCTATAAATGTGATTATATGTTCGGGTTGGTATGTGTGTGTTTTAGGTGTTAAGCATGACTGAGAAAGTTCAAGAGAAGGGTTCAAACCCGAAAGCAGCTCAGGTGAGTTCTAGAACCCCCTTTTAACATGTTTTTAATGATTTGGGGCTGGAAAATGCATGTGAACATGTTTTTATAAAAAATGGTTTACCCGTATGTATGTATGTGTGAATGTGTATGTCGGTGGGTGAATTTTGGATATATATGTGTGTATGTTCATGTTATGATGCTTAGGATGTAATACAGGCTTAGATTATGATTTAAGATGAATGGGACTGATTTACGTTGTGTATGGAAAGTTAGTTGCTCATGCGCCTAAACAGTGGCTCATGCATCCAACGGTCAAATTGCGTAAGTGTGCCCAAACGCCCAGAACCCATACGTCTAAACAGTCCCAACCACCTAAGTACCCATGCGTCTAAGTCAGGCTCATACGCCTGAATAGTGCCCACCGTCTAGATATTGCTCAGGATGCTAAGTGTAGGCCCAAACATCTGAATAGGGCCCATGCGCCTAAACAGGCTATGCGTCTAAGTGAAAAGTGACTAAGTTAAGTCCAGACTCTGTATAGTGGCAAACGTCTGAACAGGACAGAAGCGCCCAAATAGTGCCCATGCGTCTAGACCCTTAGAATAATTTTCTGAAATTTCAAGAAAACAAAAGTCTAGGGTTTTGACTAAGTTGACTTATGGGCAATGATTACCCATTATAAGCATAATTATGAAATGTTTTAGGGTTATAAAATGTATGAATGGTACAGTATGTATGATGTGTTATCTGTTAATAATGATTAAACGTACTTATTACATTATAAAATGCGTTTATTATTATGTTATTACTTTACGTGGTATGACAAATGAATGAAACAAAAGAAACGAAGAACGTAAAGAATAACGTACCGAAATGAAGATAACAAGATGAAAATGAACGTAAAGAAGAAAGAATGCTTGCATTAATGAACGAACGAATGTAGAATGGCTTGCAAGCAAATGAAAGGAGTGCGCGATCATGTTGTCGTTAGCTCAACTGGGATGCGGGTTAGCTACCCCAAGGATGCACACACGGTCAATCATTGAGATTGACAAGGCCTTTGGTATGCCCAAGGTGACTGGATCAGCTTCGTGCACAATGTTCATGGTTTAATTATGTAACATTCCGTAGTAATGAAAAGTTAATTTTATAAACAATCGAGTTAATACGATGTTAATTCCAATAATTACAAAGATTATAATAATAATAGTAATAATAATAATAATAATAAGGATAATAATAATAATGATAATAATAAAATAATATATATTGCTAATAATAAAATAAAAATAATAATAATATTAAAAGCCGGGGGAGAATTTTGCAATTTTTGAAACTTTAAATAAAGTTTATAACCAAAAATAATAAAACCAAACCGCAGGGACTGAAAGTGTAATTATAAAAATTACACAACAGCCCCTCACCGTCCCCCGTAAATCCGGCGACTCTCCGGCCACCCTCCGGCGAGCCTCCGGCGAGGCCAAAACACTCGATTTTTACACGGTTTTAACCCATTAAGACCCCCGACATCCTCACATGCAAGATTCGAACTCAAACCCCACAACAATTCGAAAAATTCGATCAGAAAGTGCGATCTAACAACCCACGTTTATTGTCGGCTACTTTACAGAGATCAATCGCACTAAGACTCAACCATAATCGAATTAATTGAACCTAAACGATGGTATAATACACATAATCTCTCTACAACTTCAATGCACCAGAAACACACAAATACCCCATTCGATCATCGTTTTCACCATCGACCTGCAACTCTATCGAACACCACCTTCGGCACTTCTAAACCTGAAATTAATAGAGGGCTTTAAACCCTTAGCACCATTCGAAGCTTTCTGTGTAGATAATTTGAGTTTCATCAAGATTTGATCATCATTCGGGATTCAATACAACCGCGACTTGTTCTTGGTTGTTCTTGTCATCAAATCGAATCAAAACAGGTAATTGAAACTACCACACACTCGTTTTTACATAGGGACTAAAAGCCCTAACATTAATTTGATTATTATCATCGATTTGATCTTCAATTGGATCAAATCAAATTAGGTTCTTCGCGAATTTGGGGATTTCTGGAAAACAGTGTTTAAAATTAATTATACCGGGTTATTTCACGGCTTAAGCTTTTGGTTCACTGGTTTGGGCTATGTGTGCGGTGCTTGGGGTCCCGGGTTCGACCCGGGCAACCCCTTTTTATTGTTTTATTTTTTTTTAAAGCTTTACAAATACTTTAAAAATATGGAAAATTTTCTAAAAATTATAAAAATAATTCTAAATATTCTCCTTATTTTATAATACAAAATAATTTTCTGTAAATTTATTTTATTTAAAAAACTATAATAGATCTCTACAAAATATTATTTAAAAATATTAAAAATACTTATCTTTATAAAATAAATTCTAAAACGAGTTTAATTATGAAATAATCACGAAAATCATGAAAATTATATAAATATTATTCATAAATATTATAAATAATTATTTCTATAAAAATGGACACTTTATTATCTTTAAATACAAATTAATATATTTATAAATTCACAAATTATTTATGAAATTGTGGGTTATTTCTTGTAAAATATATTTAAACCAAAGGTATAAATTAATACCTTATTATTAATCAAAATACTATAAATGTGATTATCCTTATTTGTAAATATTATTGGATAATTATAAATCATATAGTTAAACCACGTCATTATTATAATTAATTCTAAAAATATTTAAATACAAATATGAAAACCCTTTTAATGGAATCGAAATATATAAAAATTGTTTAATAAGTTTAATACTTATTGATAATTATTTATTAATACAAATAGAAATCTAAAAAAAAACATTGTAACATATTGCGTGTGTGACACGTGTTAAACCAAATCAACTCAAACCTTACCAAATATATTCATTCGTATTAAAGACTAAATTACAAACAATAATAGGTATTGAACGTGTTTGATCGTGCTTGCCTAATTCTTTGAAGTTCTTATTCATATACATTACATCAATCCAAGGTGAGTTTCCGTGGCCCCTTTTTATGCTTTTATAATTGTTTCAATGTTTTTCAAACTTGGGGGAAAAGTATGCTCACCCGTTTTCGATGCTGTAAAATCTTACATACAATTTTCATACTTGGAATCGACGTGATACTATTCTCATATTCTAATACATACATGGTGTTATTCTATGATTCTTACAACCATTAATTCCCGGGTTTGGGAACCAACGGATAGGTATTGGTAGTACTACTGGGTTGACACCCCCACCCTTCGACGATTGGTTAACTTGTGAGTTACCAACACAGCTGCCAGCAATCAGGCCAAGGGTGAATATATTCCGACGAATTTATATGCATAACGTCATTAGGTTTGGTTGTCTTAAACACATGTTATGTGGTTTTTGCTTACAGTATGATTCCATATCAAATTCTATACAGCATCAAATGTTTTAAATTTAAACCTGCGGAACTCACCAACATTATGTTGACCATTTTTGAGCATATCTTTTCAGGTAATCATAAACAAAGAGGATAGTAGAGCTGATGCCTTAGCAGAGACCCCCAGGATTTCAATAGACTGCATTTGTATTGTATATCATTTACTGTTATATCTGAACACTGTGTATATGGATTTTTAGAATTATTAAGACTATGATAGTCGTGGAACTGACTAACCACGACACAAGTCACCATTGTGTCGGGCGACGTCATGACACGAGGATTTTGCATGTAATATGTCTCTGTAACTATACCAAGTGTTATGACGATCCCGTCCGTCACATCCTCGTGTTTCCGCTATAAGCGGGGGTGTGACAGATTGGTATCAGAGCCTTGGTTATAGAGAATTAGGTGGAGAACTCGACCTAGACTATAACCTAAGAACCTTCATATAGAATGCATGCTAGGGATTGTGTGCATTTGATTTTACCTAAATGTCTTTCATGATTGTGTGACACATAGACACCTGTATTCTGGATTTCCTGGCAAAAGGCCCTCGGGCTAAGGCAAGCATATCGCATATATCTCATTGCGAGACCTGGTATGCTTACCTGGGGATTTCTGGGATGAGTGATAAACTATGGTCAATACACAGGTCTACAAGGCAAATGGGTCAAATATATTAAGTCTATGAACTTAATATACAGGTATATCCTATATACCTAATAATCTACAAGTATGTTCCTACATACCTGATTTTATACATGTACACATGTTATCTGAACATCCCGGGAAGACATATTTCTCTTAGTCTTTCTCCATGGGATACTTTTATACTAAGAACTTTACGCTTGTATGCGCACAACATCATATTATTAGGGAACTTCGGTGATCACGCGTAGCGTCGATCTCGGATATTGAATCCGACCCTATCATAGTTATGACTGAAATCCTGAAAGTATGACGGATATGCAGTTATCATTAGACTTAATGTGCTTATATGCTTATTTGCTATTACATGCTATTATTGGAATACTGGCTCATGGACATAAGGACATTACATTATTTATGCTTGATGAAACTAAATAATACTATGATGTTAACTTGGGGTAAGTGGAGCTAGGGTGACCATGCAAGGTAAATTACCATTACGGGTGCACACGTAATTGCAATTCACCATGCATGAGAAGTCTGGTTAATCTTACCATGAGGTAACGATCATGAGTATCACATGTTTCTATTCTATACCCTAGGGTGCTAGGGTCATAATTCTAGTAAGTCCTTGTTGAAGGCAATCAAACATTGTAAGTCCTTGTTGAAGGCAAACAAACATTATAAGTCCTTGTTGAAGGCAATCAAACATTGTCAACATTTACTCAAGTCCTGTCCTACTTAGAGCCTTCATGGTATTTTCAATTATATTGACCTTATGAGACATTCCTCCACTTAGCATTTCAGTAACTACTGATTAATGCTTAGAATGAAAGTGGATTACATGAATGTAGAGGAGTAATGATACTCTCTACACATACAATACGTTATTTTTAGGATTATGCTAAGGATAATCGGATGTCACGTAACTGGTTTAGGCATCGTTCAAGGTATACCACGGATGTGGTGGGAACGCTGCGGGGAACCCTATATATAAGCATCCTTGGTATACCAAGAATGTGTTTAAACTGGACTACGTGATAATCCCGATTGACTGAGGCATGGATTGGTTTGGTTGTAAACTATACGTATGCGCTTTGTGAATCTTGCTATGTCATGTAAACTATACGTATACGCTTCGTGGATCTTGCTACGTCACATTAAGCTATTTACACTTTGGGAATGTTTTCTTTACAGCCATCAATTCCCGTGTGGAACCGATGTATAGTTTGACTGTAGCCATTTATATACTGGTAAAACCGCCTATACATAAGTTGCGGTAGCTCACATCAAACTTATATTACATTATTCTTTAGAATGATGCTAAGGAAAAATTAAGATGTTATGTAACTAGTTTAAGTATATTTCAAAGTATATCGTGGATGTGGTGGGAACGCTGCGGGGAACCCTATATATAAACATCACCGTATACTAAGAATGTGCTTAAACTAGGCTACATAATGATCTTGATGAACCGAAGCATGGGTTATGGAACTTGATAAGTAGAACCATATGTGATTCTTTTTATACTTTGATTCCTATCAAAGCACACACAAATCTTAAATCATAGTCAAGGCATTGCGTGCCTAAATCAAATAATTTTCAAAATGAGCTTTGACTCGTTATTCGTGGTTTTCAAAATCTCGACAAAGTCTATGCCTCACCACCCAATACATGCAATGTTGGAAGAGTGGGATGAGTATCTGCTTATCGGAACGCATGTCTTCAACAAAGATATGGTTAACTTAAAACTTTGGTTAGTCAACATACTCGCTTTGAATTACGAATCAAACGATTACACACGGAACATCTCATTATTATTATGCCAAATTCCCAATAGTTGTTTTCATGTTGTATAGCTCGTATTGCCCAATTCTCATAGAATATCTTAATGATATTTCAAAATGTCTATTCGTCAAAAACGATACCGATCTAGAAACTCTGGCCGTAAGGTTACTACTATTGTGGCACGTGAGGTTGCTACGGTCATACTAACCCTCCTAACTCATCTGAATCAAGGCGCGAACCCTGCTCAAATCTCTGTTTGTCCTAACCCTCCACATGCTTGTACCTACAAGCACTTCAGTTCTTGCAAACCCACTAAGCTCAGTGGAACCGAAGGAGCTACCAGATTACTACAGTGGTTCGAAAGTATCGAGAACACTTTCCTAAACACCAAATGGACTTCAAAACTTTAAACCATTACTTACGGTTTTCAAATCCTCTTAAGAACGTGTTCTATAATTAAGAACATGCAAGGCTGTAGGTGGAATTCCTACATCTCGGGACACTTTGTTAATTGAATATTTTAAGTGGTCACTCACCTCAATGATCGAATAAACTAACTATAACCTTGTTACTACTATAAGTACGCATGTCTTCAATAAGGTTATGGCTAACCTCATATCTTGAGAAGTCCATGAATTCCCTTCGATTGTGAATCGAATGTTCACATCTCATTGTAATGTCGAATCATTCTTGTCCTTGATTTCGTCTTCTGATTTAAATTATTCAAAATTTGAACACCATCATAACGGATTCTGCTATCTCGAACCTCGATCTTAAGCTTGTAATCATGATTTTTCCTTTGATACACTGATGTAACTTGAAATTTTCCGAACTCCTAATTGACACTAATTTTCCTTTCGTCGTCAAGTCAAACTTCATACTGCTTGCACCGTGAGAAATGCAAGAGTTTTCAAGACAACCTATGACTAAGAACACTCGTATCTCCTTATTGATTCTATCTCATCAAAGCAGGGGAGATTCCCTTACTTTGATGAATCACTATTGCGATAAATGGTTTTCCATTCGTTTGTTTTATGAAATTTCATCCTCTGGACTATGGTGACTTCCTTATCTTGAGGATTGACTTCAATTATGCTCGTTGAAATTTACATTTCACAAATGACATGATCTCACCAAAATAGGACCGAAACCCGTATTTTAGTGACAAATGTCAACCCTCGATTGTTTTCTTGTTAATATCAAGATAAGCTGAATTCCATACCTTGATGACTAAATTTCAACTCTTGATCTTCAACTTACCATGGTTGTAATCAAGTAACGAGAAGGATGAAGTAACTTGAGGGATGAACCGATGTTGGTAATTCGACCTACCAAGCCAAAGCATGATTTTTGAACCTGAAAGGAGACCCGATCGTATTAAGTTGATTTGGATTCCAAGCTTGGAGCACTTAAAATTCTTAAATCGATTTCTCTCCTTTTATCCTCGTATTTTGACCTAGCTATATGAAAACGTTTATTCCTTTCATTTTGAGTTATCATCAAAACGTGATTGTGTGATAATAGCCTTCCTAAACAATCCCTCTGCTGAAGATATTATCAACTCATGAACATGACTTTTGAGTCATATAAATGTTCTCAGTTGAACTCAAGGTTTGTTGAACTGCGTATGTAAACTTACTTAGATATTGCTACCTTGCAAAACATGTTTACAAATACCTTTCTATTATTCGCGTCACTCCTTGAACCGCTTTTGAATCCTTAACCTTGAAGATCATTAAATTCTATCTTAAATTTGAACAACAAGACTTTAAAAGAGAAGTTCTGAAGAGAGTTACCAGCAAAGAGAGGAATTACTTTTGAGACTAAGTTATTTGGAGCCAAACATTCTTAATATATGTTGAACCCGTGTTCAGCAAAGATGGGGAGAAAATTTGTGTTAATTATATGGGCATGGAAATCACTGATCAGGTGAAAAAGAGAGAAAAGATGGCAGAACTAAGGGAAGAAATAGCTGCGCAGAAGGCCAAAGAGACAGAACTTAATAAAACTATTCATATTACAGAGGAAACGATGAGAGCAAAACAAATGCTAGCAACCATGTCACACGAGATGAGATCTCCATTATCAGGGGTCGTTAGCATAGCAGAAATGCTATCAAACAACAAAACTTGATAAAGATCAGAAAACAACTTTTGAGTGTCATGTTGTCTTCTGGCGATCTAGTCCTTCAACTTATTAGTGACATCCTCGACTTTCCAAAGTTGAGTCAGAAGTTATTAGGTTGGAGGCCACAAAATTTAGGTCAAAAAGAGGTGATGTCCCAGTGGAGGTTATTGGTGATGTTTTACGGATTAGACGAATTCTCACCCACTTGATCAGCAATACTATCAAGTTTATCCACCAAGGAAAGGTTCAGAGTAATCTTTATGTAATAGCAAACCCATTATCTCACAACGTCGAGAAATTAACCTGCATCTATTTCAAATATTCGTATACCGTGGTATGACGTTACAACATCAATCGTTATCTGAATAATTGATTCACTTCCTGCTCTTAACCATCATTATAAACCCATTCCAAGATCTTCGCGTAGCGTATTATTCTTAGACCGATGGTTGGTCAAAGGAGAAATACATATTCACAAATATGCGTTAAGGTCGTTTCATATGGTGACGTTTGGAATTCTTAAATTCCAACGGATAACCTTTCTTATCATTACTGGTCTTTTAATGATTACTAGACTTCACCTTACCACGAAATTATATTCTGTAAGTTGTGAATTATAAGTCTAACATACCATGGTAACTCATCATCATTTACCATATTTCCTCTCAAAACGTCTCGTATTCCACTAGAAGAGTTCAAGTTGGTATATATTAGGTCAAAGGACTTGAAGGATTCCCTAAAGTGGAACACCTCATCTATAATCAAACGTCCATCACTGTCCGTTCGTACACTTACCCATTTAAACTCTCTTGTTCGTTTAAGTTCATTCTTAATTTCGGGACGAAATTTCCTAAAGCAGGGGAGACTGTAACATTCCGTAGTAATGAAAAGTTAAATTTATAAACAATCTAGTTAATACGATGTTAATTCCAATAATTACAAAGATTATAATAATATAGTATAATAATAATAATAATATAATAATAATAATAGGATAATAATAATAATGATAATAATAATAATAATATAATAATAATGCTAATATAAAATAAAAATAATATAATATTAAAAGTTCAGGGGGAGAATTTGCAATTTTTGAAACTTTAAATAAAGTTTATAAACATAAAATAATAAAAACCAAACCGCAGGGACTGAAAGTGTAATTATAAAAATTACACAACAGCCCCTCACCGTCCCCCGTAAATCCGGCGACCTCTCCGGCCACCCTCCGGCGAGCCTCCGACGAGGCCAAAACACTCGATTTTTACACGGTTTTAACCCAATTAAGACCCCCGACATCCTCACATGCAAGATTCGAACTCAAACCCCACAACAATTCGAAAAATTCGATCAGAAAGTGCGATCTAACAACCCACGTTTATTGTCGGCTACTTTACAGAGATCAATCGCACTAAGACTCAACCATAATCGAATTAATTGAACCTAAACGATGGTATAAATACACATAATCTCTCTACAACTTCAAATGCACCAGAAACACACAAATACCCCAATTCGATCATCGTTTTCACCATCGACCTGCAACTCTATCGAACACCACCTTCGGCACTTCTAAACCTGAAATTAATAGAGGGCTTTAAACCCTTAGCACCATTCGAAGCTTTCTGTGTAGATAATTTGAGTTTCATCAAGATTTGATCATCATTCGGGATTCAATACAACCGCGACTTGTTCTTGGTTGTTCTTGTCATCAAATCGAATCAAACAGGTAATTGAAACTACCCACACACTCGTTTTTACATAGGGACTAAAAGCCCTAACATTAATTTGATTATTATCATCGATTTGATCTTCAATTGGATCAAATCAAATTAGGGTTCTTCGCGAATTTGGGGATTTCTGGAAAACAGTGTTTAAAATTAATTATAACCGGGTTATTTCACGGCTTAAGCTTTTGGTTCACTGTTTGGGCTATGTGTGCGGTGCTTGGAGTCCCGGGTTCGACCCGGGCAACCCCTTTTTATTGTTTTATTTTTTTTTAAAGCTTTACAAATACTTTAAAAATATGGAAAATTTTCTAAAAATTATAAAAATAAATTCTAAATATTCTCCTTATTTTATAATAAAATAATTTTCTGTAAATTTATTTTATTTAAAAAACTATAATAGATCTCTACAAAATATTATTTAAAAATATTAAAATACTTATCTTTATAAAATAAATTCTAAAACGAGTTTAATTATGAAATAATCACGAAAATCATGAAAATTATATAAATATTATTCATAAATATTATAATAATTATTTCTATAAAAATGGACACTTTATTATCTTTAAATACAAATTAATATATTTTATAAATTCACAAATTATTTATGAAATTGTGGGTTATTTCTTGTAAAATATATTTAAACCAAGGTATAAATTAATACCTTATTATTAATCAAAATACTATAAATGTGATTATCCTTATTTGTAAATATTATTGGATAATTATAAATCATATAGTTAAACCACGTCATTATTATAATTAATTCTAAAAATATTTAAATACAAATATGAAAACCCTTTTAATGGAATCGAAATATATAAATAATTGTTTAATAAGTTTAATACTTATTGATAATTATTTATTAATACAAATAGAAATCTAAAAAAAACATTGTAACATATTGCGTGTATGACACGTGTTAAACCAAATCAACTCAAACCTTACCAAATATATTCATTCGTATTAAAGACTAAATTACAAACAATAATAGGTATTGAACGTGTTTGATCGTGCTTGCCTAATTCTTTGAAGTTCTTATTCATATACATTACATCAATCCAAGGTGAGTTTCCGTGGCCCCTTTTTATGCTTTTAAATTGTTTCAATGTTTTTCAAACTTGGGGGAAAAGTATGCTCACCCGTTTTCGATGCTGTAAATCTTACATACAATT
Organism: Flaveria linearis; assembly: GCA_024085815.1. Classification (NCBI taxonomy): domain Eukaryota; kingdom Viridiplantae; phylum Streptophyta; class Magnoliopsida; order Asterales; family Asteraceae; genus Flaveria; species Flaveria linearis. Next base: position 7,792,797 of record CM044018.1, on the reverse strand, counting down.
TTCATACTTGGAATCGACGTGATACTATTCTCATATTCTAATACATACATGGTGTTATTCTATGATTCTTACAACCATTAATTCCCTGGTTTGGGAACCAACGGATAGGTATTGGTAGTACTACTGGGTTGACACCCCCACCCTTCGACGATTGGTTAACTTGTGAGTTACCAACACAGCTGCCAGCAATCAGGCCAAGGGTGAATATATTCCGACGAATTTATATGCATAACGTCATTAGGTTTGGTTGTCTTAAACACATGTTATGTGGTTTTTGCTTACAGTATGATTCCATATCAAATTCTATACAGCATCAAATGTTTTAAATTTAAACCTGCGAACTCACCAACAATTATGTTGACCATTTTTGAGCATATCTTTTCAGGTAATCATAAACAAAGAGGATAGCTAGAGCTGATGCCTTAGCAGAGACCCCCAGGATTTCAATAGACTGCATTTGTATTGTATATCATTTACTGTTATATCTGAACACTGTGTATATGGATTTTTAGAATTTAAGACTATGATAGTCGTGGAACTGACTAACCACGACACAAGTCACCATTGTGTCGGGCGACGTCATGACACGAGGATTTTGCATGTAATATGTCTCTGTAACTATACCAAGTGTTATGACGATCCCGTCCGTCGCATCCTCGTGTTTCCGCTATAAGCGGGGTGTGACAATTACCACAGGTCCAGCATCAGCTTCGTGCACAATGTTCGGGGTAGGACCAATTGGTTTGAATGAACGAAGAGATGACTTGTCCTAGGTGACTGGATCAGCTTCGTGCACGATGTTTATGGTTTAATTACCACAGGTCCAGCATCAGCTTCGAGCACAATATTCGGGTATTGTTCATCAATCCATACGAATGTAAAAGAATGACGTAACGTATAAAAGAAAGAATGTAAACAAGTATGAATGTAAAACAATGATGATAGTTACGTTACGAAAGAATGAGAATGAAAGTTAAAATAATATTATCTATTTGTATGTATGATGCATGATCGCGTATAAAAAAGAAAGGTTTTTGACGAAGGTAAAGTGTTTTATTTATAAAACTAGAACTCACTCAGCAACGCTGACTTTTATGTTTTTCAGTTGGTAGGTAAAAGTTGCTGAGGATGGCACGGGGCAGCTACTTGGCATTTTTGGAATGACATCCATTCGTATAATAATGATACTTTTGTGATGTAATGCAATTTATAATATTTTGTAACAGTTAACTACATTGTATTATTTGCAAAAACGTTCATTAATATATAAAATGGTTTAAAGTAATTTCCGTTGTGATGTTTTAATTAAATGTATGTTTATGTGTTTTGTGCAATGATAGTCCAATTGTGAGGTGCCCAAAAACAGGGCCTTACAACTCTACTATAATATAATTTATTATTATAAGACGGTATCCTAAAATAATAAAAACACATCGACATATCACATCTTTTAAATAGCAATCTTACTCGTTACTTAGTCATTCGATAATATATGAAATGCAATTTTCACATTTCACACATTTGTAGATATTACCTTAAGGGTTGTGGTATTACATAGTGTTGTGACAATGACTACTATCAGGCTTGTCCTTAGCATTGTGACAATAGAAAGCTTGTATGTAAGTTAACAAGATATCAAATCAGCCTTTCTACACGGGGACCTTGATTAAGATATATATATGACACAACCAGAGAGTTTTCAGGTTACAGGCATACAAAACCTAGTTTGTAAGTTTAAGAAGAGCTTGTATGGTCTGAAACAAGCGCCCTTACAATAGTATATGAAGTCTGATAATTTCATGGGCAAATCAGTTATAAAAGATGTGACAGTAACCATTGTTGTTAAATAAAATAGTATAAAATAGTATAGGAGTTCCTATATCTAATTAGTGCTCTAAGTTGGTGATATGTTAATTTTAGGTTAGACATGGTAGAGATCAAGAAGTTAAGAAAGTAATTGTTTGAAGAGTTTGAGAAGAAAGACTTAGGGGCTGCTAGCTAAATACTCAGGGTGAGTATCATTAGAAAAATTCTTTAACACTATCCTGGAAAAACATATTGGAAAAATATTAGAAACATTCAACCTTAATATGCCAAGATTATAAGTACACCTTTGAGAAGTCACTTTAAGATTTCTAAAACTTACGTACCCTAATTTAATGAAGATAAAGCAAAGATGGGTTCTTTATGCATCATCAGTTGGTAGTCTCATGTATGCAATGGTATGCATAAGACTAAATATAGCACATGCAGAAGGAGTTATTATTTGATTTATTTCCAACCTAAGGATTGAGCATTGGGATGCATAAATGGCTGCTTAGGTAATTAAAAGAGACTTCAAAGATGCCATTATGTTTCAAGGGGAAAGAGGTTATTTTCAAGGGTATGTAGATGCAAACCTTGGTGGTTGTCAAGATTCTTACAAAAGCACCACTGGGTACACCTTTGAGCTCAAAGGAGCTGTAGTAAGTTGGATGTATCGAATTCAGAAAGTGTTGTCCTCTTAACCACCGAAGCTACATATATGGCAATTGCCGAAGCTAACAAAGATCGAGCTTATATGGTTGAAGAATTAGCTTAATAAAATTGACAAGAAACCAACAAACAAACTATTTATATTCTATGATAGTTACAGTGTCATAAACCTTGTAAATAATCTAGTCTTCTATGCAAATACAAAACATATTAAGCTGTGATATCTCTTCATTAGAGATTTGGTTAGTGATGATACTCTAAAGTTTAAGAAGATAAAGGGAACCAAGAATCCAACTGATATATTGGTTAAGGTTGTTACCTTAGAGAAGTTAAAGCACGTTATTGCTTTAACTGCCTTACCTGATGAGAAAGTGGTTGCAACTAGTGAAGAAGAGGCCTTATGGAGTGCAATTATTTGATGCATGTCAAAGCGTAGTTTGAAAAGTAAGTGTAGTTTTAAAAGTGTCAAAGCCTAGGTTGAATTTGTCAAATGCCTCCATGGAGAATTTTCGGGTTGCAGAGGCCTTTGGCAAAGATAAACTCCAAGTATGTATGTATATATGTGTTTGTATACACAAATGAATAATATTTTGTTATTTTTTACATAATTCTACATATCTAATGATTTACGGATTTTCATATACGAAATTTGTTAATTGTTTAGTTGGACCGTTATTTATTTATTTTTTTTTTTTTTTAGAAATGGAAGAACTCATATATTACTTACTAAATTGGTAACCCGTATGTTATACGGTTTGAATAAATTTTTAAGTTACAAACATATTTCTTAAATATGTTTTACAAAGAAAATAACGTATAAGCATATAAATAAGCATAATTATTAAAAAAAATTAAAGATATATAATTTGAAAAAAAAAATCTTGGAATAAGGAAGCTGATTTAATTGTTAAATTTGGTTACAAAGTAACATGAGAAAAAAGATTTTATTAAGTATAAATATTAATATAAGAGAGATGCGAGAAAACAATTTCAAGAATACATATAAACGTGACGTGTGTTCCAAAAATTTCTATTTTATTATATATAGAATATTATTTTGATCTTGATAATTCAAAAGTAATTCTAATATATAATGGTAAATATTAAATACTCATTAACACATATGTAAAACATTTAGATATATGTAAATAGTTTAATTTACACATATAAAAAAAAGTTGTAAACCTTTAAACTCATAATCCATTTTCCAAATTAATCGTTAACATATATTTAGATCTTACTGTTTATCGATTTTCAAAATAATCATCTAATTATATATGTGTAATATAATCCTTTAAGTTGATCTTTTATTTACATATACATGAATGTCCAACATGCATGTAAATCGACTATTTACATATATGTAAATACTAGGTTATAACCCCGTGAATATACGGGTTGTTAAAATTTAAAGTTATACTCTTAGTAATAGAGTTTTTATTATTAAATATTTATGCAATATTGTATAATTTTAACATATATTTATTTTAAAATTTTAAAGTATACAAATACTTAACAAAATAATTATATAAATATTTAGTATTATGAGAGAGACAAATTAACAAAAGATTATAAAAAATTTATACAATTAATAGGAGAGAGAGACGGGAAAAAATATTTAGAAGGTATGAGAAAGTAAGATGTGTCACTTAATATTTTTATTTATTATAATAGAGATTCATACACTAACTCAAAGCAAACCATAAATTCAAACACCTTTTAAGTCAATCAATATATAAAGTATTAAAAGAATTTTACAGAATAAAGGGTTTTACATTCCTTGATACTAGGGGTGTGCACGGTGCGGTTTTGAATCCCCACCGAAACCGAAACCGATTGATTCGGTTAATTGAATATTTTAACCGTTCGGTTTCGGTTAACCACAGTCGGTTTTGTTTGGTTTTGGTCGGTCTTGAACGGTTATGTGCGGTTAACCACATTGTTTTATTAGGCTAAACTTTTTGGGCTTCAAGAATTTGAGCCTTAAAATTTAGGCTTAAAAAAAAGTTTCTAAAAGCAATATATAAATAAACGTTGAATATTCATTACTCAAACCATATAAAAGTTATTAAGTTAACATCACACAAGATGATATTTCTGCTAGATTCTTAACCACAAAAATTACCAATCACAAAAAATACCATCACAGGTGTACGATAAGTATCCATCACAAAATATACGATATCACAAAAAAAACCAAGCTTCATTGCATCATTTGTTCATCTTCATCTTCAATAGAGTCTATCCAAAGTGTTACTTTGTTTTTATTATATTAAATTTTGACATTTAGTTTTTTTACTAGTAATGGGCCCCTACTTTGACTTGGGCTGAACTTAAAATAGTGAGTGGGCCCTTTATTAACAATTCGGTTCGGTTAAATAAGGATCGGTTGACCACGGTTCGGTTCAGTTTTAAAGGATCGGTTAACCACGGTGCGGTTCGGTTAATTCAGTTATAAAAACAACATTAACCGAAACCGAACCGCTAAATTCGGTTAATGAAAAATCTTTAACCGCACCGCTGGTTACTGTCACGGTTCGGTTATTTCGGTTTGGTTTCATCGGTTAATTTGGTTAACATTCGGTTAATTTGGTTAACATTCGGTTAATTCGGTTTACTGCTCACCCCTACTTGATACTAATCACACAATCAAATATCATCTATCTACTTATATATATGCCTACAAAAATACATGTCTTCACTATTCCTTTATATATATATATATATATATATATATATACATAAATATATATATATATACATAAATATATATATATATATATATATATATATATATATATATATATATATATATATAATGACATTCAATTGAAAACCATAAATCTGTAAAGAACCAAAAAGAAACACTTTAAATCTTATACTATTTATTAAATAAATGTATCAAAATATTTGTAATTTTACTACTTTTAAGATAAATTTTAAAAATCATGATATCTATAGTCTTTTGATAATGTGCATCAATACACACACATTGTATTGCATATATGAACATTTTAAAGTTTTTCTAAAAAATTGAGGAGAAATGTGTTAAAATGAAAGAAAAGATTAAAAAATAGAATCAAAACATCATATTTTAGTATTACCAATTTTATCGAGGTGTTATGTCCATTGCTTATGTGGTCTTTAGTAGTTCTTTATATATTTATGGTATAGGCCATAGATTTTATTGATCAATGGTCCATATTAATCAGGGCAAATTTGTAATTTCAAGCACATTCAAAAAAGGCAGAATTGGTGATGCAGGGGTATAATCGGAATCTAAATTATGAACACCCCCAAATTATCTTTCTCACGATCTATGTTAGTTCCATAGCTCCCCAAATTTTCGCTCGATTTCGCAACAATACTTCAAATTCATTCTCAAATCTTCATCACTAGAGGTATCCGAAATCATCAATCACTGTAAGTATTTATAAAAGTTCCCCCATCCGCCACATTGTAGACCAAGATTGAAGCCCTGATTTTGTGATTTCGAGTTGGGTTTGATTCATAAACCCTCCAATCTAACCGGTATGTCGAATTTTATAAGTTAAATATTTGTGTATAAGTTGCTGATATCAAATTCTAGACCTCTGTAGAGATTAATAAAGAGGCCGATGCAACCTAACTATCATATTTTTCACTTAAATTTGTGCATTGTTATGTCGACTTCATTGTGGGTCAATAAACCCAAATTTATTCAAGTCTGCTCCCGAATACATGTTGCTTGTTTTCTGATAAATTTCCATCTTTTATGATTTTCTTTAAATCTTCCACTTGATTCAATAAATGATTTAATATATATCAGGATGTGTTGGGTATTGGCATTGGTTTTTTTTCTTAGAAATTGTTCAAATCGTTTTACCTGTTGAATTACCTGATAAATTTCTTCCTGATTTGTTTTTAATTGCGGTTGTTGTCGAGAATCGGGATGGAAGCATATGTGCTCTATTAAAGATAAGACTCATATTCCAATTAAATATGTAAGCATTTATTCTCCTATATAAAAATTGTGTATTATATTTATGTCTTACTTTATAATTTTATGATTATGTCTTTTTTGTTTTCAAGCTTGAAATATTAGAAAGCTATCTGGAGTCGGTTGGTCATCCTTCGAGCAAAACATCAGAAATGCAAAGATTTCTCAGCCAGAACTCTCTTGGTGCACAAAAAACACATGAATGATTGTAGATTTTTCTAATGAGGCACATGGAATTTTTAAAGGAATTACAAAGAACTAGGTCAATGTGTTAGATGATGAAGGAAGGAGGCAAAAAACACAGCTTAAACGTCTGAGTGTAAGTATGTTGCGAAGATCTCCTGTCGGAAATCAATATCCACAGGGAGGAGGTGATTAGCGCGGCCGAGCGAATTTGGGAGGAAATGCTGGTACTTAAGGAAATGCAAGAGTTAAAAAATTAGCTGCATCTGAGGTTAAAAAAGAAACGAGGACCTCTTCTGTTGTTGGAAGGCCGTCAAAACCAAAGCAGCGCAAGGCTAATTGAATCAAGCTTTTAATGTACTGGTACTAAATGCACATCTGTCGCAATGTTTTTACTATTGTTTATTTAGGCCACGTATTTTGGGCGGTTAATGTTTAAACTAGGTTTTGTTAATTTAAGTCATCATGTGTCCCCGATGTTTATATTTATATATAGTTGGTTCCCCTGTCTGTTAGTTGGATGGTTATGTTTGTTTCAATGTTTTATCCTACTTATACTTGGTTATACTAGGTTTTATCAATTATGCATTAACACATTTATGCATCGGTGCATATATATGCAACCAAGCAATTATGCACATCCACTGTTTTATCTACTTCATCCAATCAAATTTCATACAAAATCTCATACTCATATTATTTCTTATCTAGATCGGTTATGATGACATGTCTTTTTTATTTGTTATGTACTTGCAAAATTTTATCAAGATGGATATGTTGCATATGCAGCAACAAAGAAAATGGGTCTATTGCTTACTTTTTGGTTATCTTTATGAAATGATTATACTATTGACGTTTTACCCAAAAAAAAGATTTATACATGGTTTCTTGCTTTTTAACCCAATTGTATTGTATATTGCTCACTACACTTGGTTTTTATTGATTTAGGTTTAGTTTCAATCCTTTACGTTAAACCCTTGTCTCATGTATATATGATGTGTTTTTTCATACCAATATGTTATCAATCACTTGGTATCGTTAAATTTATTCATATGTATTCAACATTTACATGTCCCTGAGTGTGGGTTGTGTACCTTCGTATGCCTTTGATATCTTTAATCATTCATGACCTATTTTATTGAATGGTTAATCTAGTAGTGTAAAAAGATAATCAAGATAACAGTGGATAATTGAGTAAATATTATTGCTTTTAACAGAGGATAATTGAGTAAATTTTATTCCTTTTAACTATTTGTCTTTCTTTTATGCATTAAGGCATTTATGCATTGATGCATTAATTCAATATCCTCATTAATCCAATCTTGCAAATTATACTAAAATACATCTCCGCAAACCATACTTTTCATCTTTTGCATACGTCTAATGTAATCATTCATATTCAAAGGTAGCATGAATACAGAACATTAAATTCCCAATTAAAATTGCTAATAAAAGGTTCCATTGCACAAAGAAATTTCATCAAACATTCCTAAAATCCAATACATTGAATGTTGAATAAAATTCACCAACTACAGGCTTTAAGTTTGTTGGTACTACAGGAAGCCAATACGTTGAACCATTTGGGGAGTAAATAACATTTGGGTCACTAGCTTTGGAAGCCTCCTCATCACCTGTGATAACATAAAAGCGTATACATAATGATATCAGATTGCGAACCATGTTTTTAACATCCATTTTTATTAAACAGTTGAATCAAGTTTTCTGAATTTCAATATGAATCATTATCCAATTTAATATCTTTATAACATCCAGTTCTTAAACTTTCATCATCCTCTAAATATCAGTTGTATAAAATATGTGAACCCATATATATTTTAACCATAATGTAATAGCTTTGCCATTCTAACAAAGTAATTTTCATATATTCCAATTTTTTCACTACTTGTATGCATAGAAGCATATTTTTGCTAAATCTCCCTAATGTCATTCATATACGATTAGAACTTTGATCAACATATAAGCAATTTCATAAATAATTATCTGCATATTATTAATTCTGGACATCATTAAATAACTGGATGCATTCATAATGATATGAACTTCTTATTAATCATAATATAATATAATTTGCCAAGAACGGGTTAACATATTCCAATAAAGTAACATACCTGCTTCATCCCAATTTTTTATCGTATCAAAAGTTTCTTCCATATCATAATTGCAATTAGCAGCATGGTCTGGGCATGTTTGTAATTCCTTTCCTTTATTACTTGATAGAGAATTCAATATCAACAACTCTTTATAGGATATGTTTCTCCTCATCTCGTCTTCTTTGTTATGCATCTGATCACCATTATTCATCCCGTCAATAGATTGTGCACAGTTTACATCAGTTGCCATCACTATCGGGCTCTTTAAAGACATTTCTTCTTATCTATCCCATGTATATTGGTCTCGGGATTCCGTCAATTGTTCTTTTGGTCGGCCTTTCCTCTGCTCTCCATCTATACCTGCAACATCACAAAATTTGAAATTAATCGACCGATTTGTATCATCAGACCTTCTAATTTGCAATAAATAATGAGAAACCAAGTTTCGTTAATCTTAATCAACCGATACATATCATATCGCCAAGGTTCGCAGGTTCATACTGATCCATAATTCTTATCCATTTTGAAATAGATAATATTCTCGAAATTAGTTTAATCGACCACCAATATTCAATCGATTGATTAACCTCTTCAAAATTTTGTGTTCTAACCAAACAAAGGCAGGTTTAGAAACCAGATGATCATGGAAAGTATTTTCTGGTGGAGGGAACAGTTGCACCCATGAATTCAATTTGAAATGTTTTAAATTACCTTTTTGCCCTTTTATGTAATTACAATAAAAAATGAATTCTATTTTAAAAGAAATTTCTGATTGGCTGGTTGTAGTTCTTTTAGTTTTTTTCAAAAATCTAGTTTTTATTTGAATGGATCCCTATATATATATATATATATATATATATATATATATATATATATATATATATATATATATATATATATATATATATATATATCTGATACTATATAATACATATATGATGGCTAATATTGTCATTTCCAGCTTCTCGTAAGACGCGCCCCTTCCCTATCCCTCCCATCCGTTTCCAGCCGACGGTCGCTCCCCCGCCGTTATTCGTTTCACCTTCGGTTGTGAAGGCGTTTCCTTCTCCCCACCACCGTTACCCTGTAAAAGCATGATTGTCAATTCCCTGTTCGTATTCGGGATGTTTCAGCAATTGAATGCTTATTGAAGCCCCCGATTCAAATCCCTATCCAACATGTATATGTAGTTTCAGAGGCAATGTCACTGCACACAAACCTCATGAACTCAGGTGAATCTGTGATCTCCGCCGATGGCCAGATCCCTCCCGATTCATGTTGCTGTAATTTCTCTTGTTTTCGAGATCCCACTTCACAGTTCAATAATCTTGCCCTAATATTATTATTGGGAATCACCATTTTCATGTTCTTCTGTTATCATCTTCCATTGTTGCGATCACATATGCAGCCCTGCTGAAACTGACTCGAGAAGAATGAGGGGACTCTCCGGTACATCTCCGACTCCGATTGAGCATAGACACCGCCTCTCAGTCACCAAGTAGATCTCTTCATCCCTTTTTAAGTAAAGAAATGGGTTTCAATTAGTGCACACCAAGTGTTTGTGAATATGTCTGTGAGAAGAAATGAAGAATTACTTGTTTCTTTGCATATGGCTTCTGTTGTTTGCTATTTTATAGGTTGGGCTTGATAAAATGATGGTGGAAAGTTGATTTTGTGAGCTTCATTTCATTTGGGTGAAAATGGATTTGGGTTTAAACATCCATTAGTGCAGATTTTGTGGCCTCTTTAACCAGCTAAAGTCTACTCTCTATTGAAAATGAGATTGAAATTGAAGAATGTAACTTTAGGTTATGAACTATTAAGAGGAAACACTATTGCTATCAGGATCAAAGTGATTGTTAATCTTATATAAGCTAAATTTTTAGTAGTTGGCGATTTGGCAATTTGAATTTATGAAAAGTTAATGTAAAACTGAGTTGAGTTACTTAAAATTGTGCAAGTAAGTGGTTTGTGTGTGTTTGGTTTTCAGTTTTGTATTTTAGTATCGTGTATGTTAATCTTCATCATCATTCTCGAACATAGAAACTTTTGATGGATTGATGCCCCTCAACTTCAGAGTTGATGTGATTTTTAGATTGAAAAGGTGCTTAAAAGCAAAGTAGATTTTACATTTAGAAAGTACAAGTAGTCAATCTTTGTGGTGGTTGTTCCAAGCCACCAGAGGTTGTTAACAATGGCAAGAGCATATTTGGAAAATCAAATTCGTACAAAAGAAACTTGAGTTATTTATATCGGTTTTCTTGGCATAGCTAAAGCTGGATTGCATTTTATTCCCGATGCAAATTATGAGTAGGTACGTATGAAATTACTTGGTACTTGAGCATGGTTTGTTTACTTGGGTAGTTCACAAGAATGTGACAATGCATACAACTAAATTTCCTTGAACATTCGTATGTGTTATATATTAGAAGAAATTATATATGGCCATTTTGAAAGCTTTAGTTTGTGTAATAATAAATATTGTTTCACTTAAAACATCTTCTATCTTTCAGTGAGGATACAAGCAAAAGAAGATCTTTTGGAAGTAGAGCCCTTAAAGATGGTGTCAAGCCATATCTTAGTTTTAATCAGGACAGAAATGCAAGCTGCAGATTTTTCACTTTAAAGCTTTTTATGGTAATTATAATATTGGGAGCATTTTTTACACTCCTACACTCGCCAGCTGTATATAACACAGAGCGGCCTTCCCATTCAGGATCTCGGTATGTCAAAATTTCTAAAGCGGGTTGATTTAGGTTTAATTTTATCTCTGATGGATTAAATAAATTAAATTTGAAATTTTGGTAAAAGGTGAAACCAGATGATCCAAAGTCACCTGATGTATTCAAATGTTTACAACCTCTTGATTCAACAAAATTAGATTTATCTTTTAGAAAAATAATAAGACTTCAAAAATATTTAAAAAAATGGACAAGGAGGTGTTGGTGGCCACCTGAACGGCTGAACCCAATCAACCCAGACTGTTTTTACCTGTTTCTAACTTGCTCATTTGGCCCCTATTAGAAGATTATCATTGTTTCATATAACCAAGTTGACCTTACAGCAGATTTACAAGTTTTCTAATCTGCACAGGCAAATCGGAAGTCGAAGGGATCTTCAATCCGCCCTATTAGGAGTGGTTTCAGTTCAACAAGGTTCGATTCGCCATTTCGAATGTTATGTGTTCGATTTAGCCCTATTAGGAGTGTGTTTACTTCAGTCTTTTTTTGAACATCATAAATATCTAATATTCTATAAAACTATTATCAAAATAAAGCTTAATTTTTTTTATTTTAGAAGTATAGAAGGTTGTAAACACTTGGTTGTGACCATGAACTGCTTAAATAACACATTTTCTTTTAATTAAGTTCTTTTAAATTTCACTTGTTTGACCAAAGTAAACCCAAATTTGTCTTTTGTTAAACACCCTCCGTACCTAATTATTTGCTTGTTCCCTGATATATTCTTCTCGGGCTTCTCTAACTTCATAGTACCCTTTTTCATATTTTTTATTGTTACTGCTTACTGTTTCAAACAAGTGGTCAAATGTGCCAGAAAATGCTACTGAAGCATGTTGCTCTGCATTTCTTTTTTGGTCACAACTGTTTTTTGTTCAACATACTATAGGCTCTCCTTGAAACAAGCTATGGCGGTATGTTTTTTTAACTTAGTTTTGGTAAATTTTCAAGCCCGACGTCACTCATTATTTTAAAAAACAAAGGGTTGAGCTTGGGAACTTATATTTTGTTATCTATCACAGATGACAAATAAGTTTGAAACAGGTAGAGGCAAAAATGTATAAGTTTTTAGAATGCGTTGGGTTGGGTTGGGTTGGGTTGGCTTAGCTTGACCCACTTGCACTTTATTGCAGATGCATTCGATCAACAAGATGTTTACTAATTTGTATTAAGTAGGTGTTTAGAATTTTCCTGTAATAGGCAATTTAGTATTCGTATGTAAGATGGTGTAAGGTGACTATAATCGATAACTTGTCTTGGTTGGTTTCATGTTGTTTTATTCAGAAGTACATGTTGAGTGGTAGTTTATAGATTTAGCAAGTACAATAACCTTCTCAAGCTCACTGGATCCCAGTATCTTTCTCTACTATGTTTACCAGCTATACATAAACTATATTTACCAAGTATACAATATTCCTCTTGTTATTTTTAACTACGTGTTAAGCAATACTTAATACTTGTAAAATGTCCACTCCGCGGCATCGCGCGGGCTCACCACTAGTATATATATATATATATATAAAAGTATAAGTATAAGTATCATACTAATCATTTGTTTATATAGGTAGATAAAATATTTATGTATGTAATGCAAATGATTTGACATTTTGAGTAATAGAGACTCATAAATAATCAAATCGAAAGTTTTTTTCTTGTTTTAGCTTCACTAGCAAATCTTAATAATGATCATACGAACTAAAAAAGAGATACCATGTCAAACGTTCTTCTAGCTTTGTTCAACTTTAGCATCAAATCATTATAATGATTAATAAAATTAAACAAATGGATTTTAAGATATTTTAAGTAAAACCCTCATTCTCTTCAACATCCTTTAAATGATTCGAACCCAAGCAATCAAACAATTCATCAATATTCATATAATTAAAATTTTATTGAAATCAAATATCCATTTAATTTCATTGCTTCGAAATTCATATGAAAACAAAAACATGGAGTCGTAATGATGGGAAAAGAAATATATAAACCCATCTAATTAATTTGGTGATTTAGGGTTTTTATTACATTTCATTATTAAATTTTAATAACATACCTTGAAATCATAAGGACATAGAAAAACAAGAAATGCTTTGAATTCGTCAAGGTTTATCGTCACCATTTGCGTTGTCTGGGCGTCCGCTTTTTTTTTTTTAAAGTTTCAGACAAGCAATAAAATTATTTGAGCTAGTGATAAATATCTCTTCAACATATTAGTTTTGAATTGAATGAAAAGATTATGAAATGTAAGGCTAGACAACCTCACAGTTAGATTTTAACATAATAAACACATACTTGTTAAACTTTAAACATTGAATAACATAGCAGCAGAAATCAAAGTATCAATACAAGGGTCATTGTCGTGGGCCAACATGTTTTTTTGGGTTCACCTTGAGGACAAGGTGAAATTCATGTGGGTTGGATTGATACGTACTAGGGAAAAGGCCATGCACTTGCATTATTTCTAAGTAGTTTATTTCCATGTTAATTAATCTCTAATTTTTATTTTATGTTTGTTTAATAGGTTAAATTAGAGAAAGTAGTCGGGATGCCATACTTATATGTCTTGCTTATTTTGTGGGATGTGAGTTAGTACATAATGGGTCTTGTACTCCTTTTAAAGGAGGTGTCTCTTATTACTATTACTTTCATTATACTTATATGTCTTGATTATTTTGTGGGATGTTTGTTTAATTGCTATCTAGCTTCTTTTTATTTTCTTTGACCAACAATTATTGTTGGAAGCACATCACAATTTTTTTTTTTTGAAAATTGAACTTCATTAAAACCAACCAAAATCAACTACTTTCTCCAAGACGAAGAAAGAAGCCGAACACCAAACAAAAACAATCCAACCTATTACATCACATCAAACGAACACCACCGATTCCAATCCACTACCCCGCCCTTGAACCTATGTTTGTACCATAAAAACCCCAAAGACTTGTTATCCGCAACCATGTCCACCACATTAGATGCCTTATTATTGAAGACCTTATAATTCCTTGCTCGCCAAAGTCTCCAACAAGCAATGTTAATGATGCCATGTAGAATCGTTCTCTTGACCCCCGCCACTCCACTGTGGTCATGTAAATCCACCAAATCCTTGACGTGGAAAACAACGGTCTAGGGATGTTACACCAAACCGCAATCGCACTCCACACCCCCAAAGCCATAACGCAACTAGTTAGAACGTGCTCTATATTTTCTTCATACGCCTCACACCAAACACACAACTTATCTTCAATGACAATATTCCTACGAGCTAGGGCCATCTTAGTTGGAAGACGGTCCAGAAACGCACGCGACATAAAAATATTGCATTTGTTTGGAACCCAAGTACACCATTGAAACCCGAACGAAGAAGCACCATAGAGCGATCCTCGTAACTATTTCTTGACCACTGCAACATCAAAACCAATAGTAGAACCATGAGACCAAACCCACGAGTCCTCTCTACCGTCCAAAGAGATCGCCTGTAACTGGGCCTCCAACAACTGTTTATTCATTAACTCTTCATTAGAATTCGGAGCTCTAATCCAATCCCAATACAAAACATGAGACGCCTCTATAACCTTCAATCGCACAGCAAGCATAACCCGTTTGGACTTTTCCAGCGCAAATAGAGCTGGATAAGTACCTTTTAACGGCTCATTCCCCAACCACGTATCCAACCAAAACCGAATTTGCCTGCCGTTTCCTGGACTACCACGGATAATGACATTTAGAGCTACCCCCTTTACCTTATGTTTATTCCAAAAAGTAACACAATTTTTCCAAACCCCCAGAATGGCATTGTTCAAAGGCACAATACCCCAACTCCTAGACGAACCATGAATGGAAACGATAACTCTTCTCCACAACGCATTAGGTTCATGAAGAAACTCCACAACCACTTGATTAACATCGCATTATTGTTGACGTCAAGATTTGCTATCCCCAACCCCCGTCTTTAATACTTTTAGTGACAATCTCCCATGAAACACAACTCATCTTTCGATCATTCTCCGTACCTCCCCATAGAAAGCTTCTAATTATACCTTATAGATCACCAATAACCTTCTTAGGAGCCTTGAATAGGGAAAAGTAATATGTCGGTAAACTATCCAACACCGAATTTATCAATGTTAAGCGACCAGCAATAGAAATAGAATTAGTTTTCCACTTCGACAGCCGCCGCTTTACTGTAGACACCACAGGTTCCCAATTCGACACTCTATTCATGTTAGCCCCGACCTTGATGCCCAAATACGAGAATGGAAAATCCCCCTGCTTACACCCTAGGCTCTCGGCCATGCCCATAATGTCATCGCCTTCCACTCCCACTCCGTAAAGCATCGATTTGTGGAGATTGATCTTAAGACCTGAACAAAAATAGAAAATACGCAGAATACGCTTCATATTAATGAAGTTAAACGCCGACCACTCCCCCATAAACATAGCATCATCCGCGTATAACAAATGAGATATGATCGGACCATTGTTAGGAAGTTAAAACCCATGAAAAGCACCTATTGCACATGCCCGATTCAACATACCTGATAAGGCCTCCATCAGTATAATAAACAAAAAAGGTGAAAGTGGATCTCCCTGTCGAATGCCTTTTTGACACCCGAATTCAAAAGTAGGAGACCCATTCACTAAAACCGCGGCTCTGGAAGAAACCAAGATGCCATGAATCCAATCGCACCAAACGTCACTAAAACCCATTTGAGCCATAACCGACAATAGAAACTCCCAATTGACATTGTCGTATGCCTTATCAAAATCGATCTTGAAGAGAAAAATCTTCATGTCTCTCTTCTTTGCCCAAGAAATTTCTCGTTGGTCATCAAAGGACCATCAAGAATATATCTCCCGGATAAAAAAGCCGACTGGTTCTTAGACACTAAAGTGCCTAGAACCGACTTCAGACGGTTCGCCAAAACCTTGGACACCACTTTGATGATACACCCTATAAGACTAATCGGTCTAAAATCCCCCAAGCTCGAAGGAGCACTAACTTTAGGAATCATAGTGATAAATGACGACCCAACCCCAGGGTTAAACCGCCTCGTCTCATAAAAATGACCCATTATACCAACAAAATCAGCTTTGAATAAGTCCCAGAAATGCCTAATGAATCTAAAATTAAAGCCATCAGGACCTGGAGCTTTGTCTGCACCACAATCATAAACCGCGCGTTTAATTTCCTGCACCGAGAAATCTGCGACCATACTTTCAGCATCCTCCACGGTCAATGTAGATAACCCATAACACACAAGTTTCGGCCGGTTACACCATGAATCTTTAAACTTCTCCCGAAAAAAACCCATAACCTCTCTTTTAATATATACCGGATTCGTTTCCCACCTCCCATTAACCTCCAAAACAGGGAAATGATTAGACGCCTTACGTTTATTAATGAACCCGTGAAAATACCTCGAATTATCATCCCCATAAGAAGCCCAATTACATCGCGCCTTCTGTTTCAAGTCACGATAATTAAAATCATCTAATTCCCCCAATCGCCGTTTTATCTCAGTCATGGTCCAAACCTCCTCTTCCGTTAGAGTTCTACTATCCAAGGTTTGGTCTAATACACTGAGCTCATGATCCAATAGACACCTCTCCTCTGTTTCATTCGCTTTGACCTCAGCCACCCAATTGGAAATATTATTGCGTAACAACTTGAGTTTCTTCAATAAAATCGCATCCGGGTTACCAAAGAACGAGGCGTCTTCTAAGGTACTTTTAACAAGCCTACAAAAATCATTCTGACCAAGCCACGAATTATAAGATCTAAGAGGTTTAGGTCCAAAATTTCTCGAACCCGTCTTCAGCAAAAGAGGACTATGATCGGACTTATATATTTCTAAAGCAACATATTCGGCGCAAGGCCACTCCATAAAGACATCCCGATTCACAAAAATCATATCGATGCGGCTCAATTTCGTACCTGCAACAAAAGTAAAACGTCTCCCTTTCAAGGAGTACTCATGAAATTCGCCGTATCAATGAAATCATTAAACTCATTAGCCTCAACCACATTAAAAATAGAGTTTCGTCTATCCTCCGCGTTACGTACCGATTGAAATCCCCAGCCATAACCCACTTTCCATCCCCCT
Source organism: Flaveria linearis (assembly GCA_024085815.1). Taxonomy (NCBI): domain Eukaryota; kingdom Viridiplantae; phylum Streptophyta; class Magnoliopsida; order Asterales; family Asteraceae; genus Flaveria; species Flaveria linearis. The sequence goes on along the minus strand of CM044018.1, from coordinate 7,775,210 downwards.
CACCTACCAACCCTATAATCTCTGACCATAAATTACGCTTAGCAACTATATTCTGCGGAGCATACACATTGAGCACATGACACGGACACCCACTTCCTTTAATCATCCCGGAAACAAGGAGCCGATTAGCATTTTTTACCACCCTATCGATAACAAACACCTGAGGGTCCCAAACAGACAACAAGCCTCCCGATCTTCCCGTAGAAGCCACCCACTCGAAGGAAAAATCCCCAACCCCCCAAAAACGCCCTAAGTTTACTCTATCCAAAGAACTGTACTGTGTTTCCTGCAACATTAAAAAACTAACCTCATGATGAATCCGAAGACGACAGACCCAATCCGCTTTACCATGAATCCTTATACCACGAATGTTCAATGAAATAATGTTCATTGATCACCATCTTGATACCCTTCGGAACGCAACACCTCTTTGACCTTTGGAACAAAATCACCCAAGTTTTCCACCCCCAAGACTTTGCTCAGCTCCACTGTTTCTAAGACTTCTAAATCAATCGGCTGCATTGTAATCACCTCACCATTATTCTCCTCGTCTTTATCCGCTTCACAAAAACCACTCTCCAAACTTCCGATATTAGCTTTTTGATTAAGATCTGGTGTCAAAAAGCATTCGCTACCAACAGGTTTATCATTACCACCCGATTCAGTAGCGTCAGAAAGAATACCAATCAATTTGTCCAAGCCGAACATGTCATTATTCTCTCTAGGCCTCTTCTTAGGACGTTCAAGAGAACCACTACCCTCACTTCTATGTTTAAAAAGCGATTTATGACGAAACTTCTTCCTACCCTTGAAATTACCCTTTTGCACACCGGAGTCGACATCCGCACCACCGACATCACCAGCCCCAATGGATACGTCTTTATTAAACCCAACCCCATCGACATCAACATCCCCTAACCCTTCATCCCTTCGTACCTCACCCTCTTCATAGAAAGCATATGCATTGTCATCCTCTTGCATTTTATCATCACCCTTATCCTCCACAAAATTCTCCGAAGCCACTTCCTCATCATCCTCCGCTAGACAATCAGGAATCCATCCCCCGACGTCTTTGTCTATCCATACATTAAACATTTTACCCCTCCAACTAATGTCCACCCGATCCACAATCCTTTTACACACTTTAGTTAAAACGCCTGTGAGAGCATACAAAAAATTATTGCCATCACCCGACAAGCTTGCCGAATGAACCGTCTTACCATACCTACATCCAATCGAGTCTAACACTTCGTCTAACGCCATTGAGCCGGTACCCCCATGCACTTGAATCCATGCGATACGTTCCATCTCCATGCTAACAGCACCGTCCTAAGTAGTTAAGGACGTAAACCAAACGGACCATCTAGAATTATCATTATAGAACCTCTCTGCTTCACCACTATCATGGAAAACCATGACTACTGATAGCCCTCCTAAATACTTAAAAGTCCATTGAAGAACATCCAGACTTGCTAATCAACTGTTTCAAGGCAACCAAGGTGTTAAAGTCCACCACCCTCCCCACAAGGGCAAACCCATACCATTGAAAACCGTTCCACTACATCGTCGACTTTGATGATGTCACACCCTCAAATTCTGGGTCTGGAATTTATCACGGAGGGGTGAGCAAACAGGATCGAACACAGTAGTTACACATGAGATGCAGTTATCTATATGATGGATTTTAGATAATCATTACATTATTGTTCAGAGTAATATTATGCGTAGTGGAAATATAAAATATAGATTGTTTCTTAATTACACGTCTAAACATATCTCAGGTGATAAGCAATATGAATCTTGAGCTCTTATATGATCCTACGTGCATGTCCATAAGCTCCTAGTAGATACCTGAGAATACATGTAAATCAAGTGTCAACACAGGATTGGTGAATTCATAACTATTCCCCTTTTTAATCATTTAAATATTTTGGGGCTGGAATACATGTTGTGATTGAAATTTCAAATTATTTTGTGAGTTCATAACTATTCCCATTTTTAATCATTTAAATATTTTGGGGCTGGAATACATGTTGTGATTGAAATTTCAAATTATTTTGTGAGTTCATACTTAATTGTTCTCCTTTTTAATCATTTAAATGTTTTGGGGAGGAATACATGTTTCCAAATATTTTGTGTATTATGTTAAATAATAATTAAATCACATTTATGATTACATATGGTTATAATGAAAATCCTTCTCTGTAATCTTTTGGATAGTACTATCGGGAGTGACTAACCCCCACAAAGGTTTGGACATGTGGTCCTTATCAGATGCATAAAGATCTTGTTGTCATTCGGGATGACTGTTCTGGTGTTGAGAAGGCAGATGTGCGCTATATAGAGTTTGCCATTATAGTTCCACTTACAACCCATATGAGGATAAATGTAAAGGAGGATTTGCTCTCTCTGATTTGGAATTATTATAAATAACATAATATACACATAAAAAGGATAATAAACTATGATACATGGGCAAATCCTATGTGAAGGATTTGTTGGGCTTGTACATAGTGGGTATGTAGGATAGCGGGTTCACCTTATTAAAAAGGGTTCCGACAGGCTATTCATATACCGGTGAGTAATTTAAACTCACACTTTTGTTGTAAATCCTACTGGATAATAATTGATGATTTATCATTATGTTTTACTTACCTATGAACTCACCAACCCTGTGTTGACACTTGATTTACATGTATTCTCAGGTATCTACTAGGAGCTTATGGACATGCACGTAGGATCATATAAAAGCTCAAGATACATATTGCTTAATATTTGAGATATGATTAGACGTGTTGTTACCGATATATGAATAGCCTGTCGGAACCCTTTTTAATAAGGTGAACCCGCTACCCCACATACCCACTATGTACAAGCCCAACAAATCCTTCACATAGGATTTGCTCATGTATCATAGTTTATTATCCTTTTTATGTGTATATTATGTTATTTATAATAATTCCAAATCAGAGGGAGCAAATCCTCCTTTACATTTATCCTCATATGGGTTGTAAGTGGAACTATAATGGCAAACTTTATATAGAGCACATCTGCCTTCTCAACACCAGAACAGTCATCCCGAATGACAATAAGATCTTTGTGCATCTGATAAGGAGCACATGTCCAAACCTTTGTGGGGGTCAGTCACTCCCCGATAGTACTATCTAAAAGATCCCTGCCTTGTTAATAGTCCAGTTTACAGAGAAGGATTTTCATTATAACCATATGTAATCATAAATGTGATTCAATTATTATTTAACATAATACACAAAATTAATTTGGAAACATGTATTCCTCCCCAAATATTTAAATGATTAAAAAGAGGAACAGTTAAGTATGAACTCACCTTAGTCCTTGTGTGGTGTTGACAAGCTAGTAAATTCCTTCTAAGGAATTATAATTCACATAAGCAAACAAATACAAATGTATAACCTACATAAGTTAGATCTTGAACCTGGCATTCAACTGATCTAAGGTTTGGTTCTCGGGGATTTGTTATAAACATATAATTAAATTATTTAATTATTGCTTGTTAATTCTTTAATAATTAAAGATTTATATAAAATTTAATTAGTTTAATAATGATTTTAATATATCATTATATTCTAAATAATATTTAGACATTATTTAAATATGTAAGTTTATATTTAAGTTAGTAAGATTTTATAAATATTTAAATTTATAAAATCTAGTTTGTATTTATTTTATCATAATTAATCCATAATTAATAATATAATGTCTATTAATAATTTGATGATTTAAATTATTATTTAAATCCATTTTTATAAGAATAACAATTTATAACATTTGTAATAATTTTTATAAATATATAAATAATAGGTTTTTAATGAAATAATTTTCCAGAAGATAATTAAATAACTTATAAAATTAACAAAGTTTATAAAAACTGTTTTTTATAATTTTTAGTAATTTTTCTGTATTTTTAAAAGGTCAAAAAGAGCTTTAAAAAAATAAATGTTGGTGCCCGGGTTCGAACTCGGGACCTCCTTCCCACACACCCGCACACAAACCAGTGAACCAAAGGCATACAGCCGCAATGGTTCTCGGTTTCCTTTTATTTAAACACAATTTCAATCAACCCCAATTCCACCAAGAACCCTAGGTTCGATCCGAGTCAAATTGATCCGCAAATTGATGTTGTAATCGATTGAAATCATAGGGCTTTTCTTCCCCATGATCAAACGAGTGTTTAAGAGGGTTTAGTTACCTGAATTGAAGTTCGAAAGAGGGTGTTCGACCAGTTGTAGGTCCGCGACAGTGGAAGGAATCGGATTGATTTTTCGAGTGTTTTAGATGCGTTTGAATGTATCATTAGTTTAGGAATGATTATCTAAAACTTATCATATAGATAACTGCATCTCATGTGTGACTACTGTGTTCGATCCTGTTTGCTCACCCCTCCGTGATAAATTCCAGACCCGGAATTTGAGGGTGTGACAGATGACGTCCACTTTGTTCCTGTTCAATAACGAATCCACAAACGACCGACTGTTAGACCTATTCCATTGACCCCCCCTTCGTTTGCCACCCCAAAGCTAGGATTTACATGAGTTTGCTGCTGCGTTGTTGTCGCCATCCGAACGGTTTTAGTATCCGGCATAGATACCTTCTCACCGTCAACAAACCGTGCAATCATGATAAACAGTTTATAAGAGCCAATCCAAACATCTGATAACTCCTCCTCCAACCGCTTAACATCTTTCACGTCAGAGAACGACACAAAGAAAACCTTTTACCCCGTTTATCTACCTTCCTGGCGATATACGATCCTTCATACCTACCGTAACCACCCAACACCTCCTTAAGATCTTGTGACGAACACTTCGGAGGGAGATTCGACACAAAGAATTTTGATATTACCTTGTTGGTACCTTCAGCATGATGATCATTCCTTCTTACTTTACGTCGCCGAGCTTGTTCCCATTCATGCGGATCTGGCCGCCTTTGGTCGCCCGACATAGTCGGAGCAATTAGGGTTAAGAAATGAGATTGTTAAAAGACAAAGAACTAAAGTCAAATGATGAAAAATGTAATTGTTTTATGGGTAGAAAAAAAATTACCACTGACTTAATAGGAAAAAAAGTAAAAAATAGTTGGTTAATACAAAGGACAAAATCTATTTAAAAATGTCTGTATAAAAGATATTTAAAGCATTTTTAAAGATAAAAAATTACATATTTAATTTCCTATAAAATTAGAGGCAGTTTTCTGTAATGTTTATTAAAATTTTATAAATTGTATAAGCTAGCTTTTTTTTAGTTTGCATTATGTTCATAACTTTAATAATGTCATTGATATTTTGCAATACGTTTAGAAAACTACGATTTAATATTTTAATATCTTGTCAATGAGTCCTAGATCAACTGGTTTAGTAGGAGGCACCCTATGACTTTTCAAAGTGGAGGTCATGGGTTGGAGTCTCACTAGGTGTAATATGCTCCAAGTGGGCCAAGGGTTTTACCATATTAGGCATTTGGGTGGTGGGTTTCCCTTGGAATGGTGGGCGAGCCGGTCACCAGCGCTGTCTGTGTTCGCGGGCGTGGGTGGCCTTTCGCCAATGGGTTTGCCCGGGTGACCGGGCTTAAAATTATTCGTTGGCCGTTCAAAAAAATACTTAATATCTTAAATACATAAAAAATTGTTGTTTAAAATTAAATTTATGAAAATAATAATCATTAATAAAGTTATGAGAAAAGTTCAAATACAAAGGGAACATTATGTAAAAAGTTTGAGAAACAATCGATGAGTGACATGTGGCATATTTTTAAAAATGAAAGGAGGGGTATTTTAGTAAGTCTAATTTATTAAGATGAAGGTGTGGGATATATTGACTTTTTCTGTACGATTGAGGTTTTCAAACGATCAAACGACCGAATTCATCTTACATCAATTTCAATCGTTGAAAATTTAAACGTACGAAGTTTCAGCATACATCAATTTCAATCGTTGAATATTCAAACGATCGAATTCATCTGTTGAAAATTGCTTTACATCAATTACTTCGCCGATGTCGACGATTGATCATCAGTTTGGTACGTATGAAGACGATTATATACTGTAATTGAAATAGTATGTTAATTTTCGCACCGTAATTTATCGTTTGGATCATCATTGTGTCTATACTTTCTGATTTCTGTGAATTTGTTGTTGATTGACATCATCATTGTGTCATAGGTATCATCATTGTGTCATAGGTATCATCATTGTGTCTTTTTGTTCGTCATTGTGTCTTTTGTATTGTCATTGTGTCTGAATAAAATAGTTATTGTGTCTATACTGTTAGATTACTCTGGAGATTATCAATATGTTGTTGAACATGTTTTATAAATATCAGGTGAGTCTATATGTTGTGTCTTTTATGTTGTTGTGTTTGTTATATGAATTTTGTTATTGATTGACATCATCATTGTGTCTTAGACATCATCATTGTGTCTTAGATATCATCATTGTGTCTTTTTGTTCGTCATTGTGTCTTTTGTATTGTCATTGTGTCTGAATAAAACAAATATTGTTAATCAATTGGTACGAACAAAGACGAGTTTTGTTTTTATCTTGATTATTTGAATAGTTACAAGTCTAAGTTTGCAGAGTTAACTGGAGAGAGCAAACGAAATGAAGCAAAATTCCTTGTACCTGTTAAGCAAAAAACTAAAGGTAGGCCGAAAAGAATGAAGTCAGCTCATGAGTTAGCTATCGAACAAGCAGAAAAAAAGTTGAGAAATTGTGGATTTTGCAAACAACCTGGTCACATTATACGCAATTGCACTTTATATCTTCAAAGCATTAAGGATAAACAAGATTCAAGCACCTCAACAGTTGATTCTATGCCTATTCAAAAGTAGGATTCATTATATCATAAGATTAATTGTGTCATATTCATTGTGTAATTATATTCATTTTGTCATAAGACTCATTGTGTCATATTTGAAGAGTTTGTATACGTTTGATTTTGACGATAAAAACAAGTTACCAAAATACTATTGTGTAATGTAAAGCAACATATAGCAACAAATATTAACATGCCAACACATAGCAAAATATAACAACATGCCAACATACCAAATTACTATTGTTTCAAATTAAGATTGTGTCAAACTATCATTGTGTCAAACTAGCATTGTGTCAAACTATCATTGTTTCAAACAACCATTGTGTCAAACAACCATTGTGTCAAACAACCATTGTGTTAAACAACCATTGTGTCAAACAACCATTGTGTCAAATTACTTTTTTGCCCCTCCACCTGTTAACAATTTTCCACTTATTTACATGTTTGCTACCGCGTTTTTTTAAACCGTGATCTATTTTAATGAGTTGATCCAACAGCCAGAATTACTTCTCACCCTTTTTAGAATACATAGCCTTTGTAACATATCCTCTCCTAAAGTTATGTCAAATTGAGTTTGAAATCTTTCTTTGAAAATAACTCAAATAGCATCTCTAATAATAAACTTTTAACCCATTTTCATATCTACATGGTTGTTTTTTTACCTTCCTCTGTTGTGATGTTTTGGCTTTTGTTTAAAAGTTCTTACGGAAGAACTTGAAAAAAACAAAAGATGTGGTGGAAATGATAGGTGGATGCGCCCAATTGGTTGGGTGATAATAACTATAATATAATATTTCCTTTTTTCTGTATATTTCTATTTTTAATTTTTAAATGTAAAAGTGATGATGTTATAATTTTTGGCAATGTTTTCAAAACCGGACCGGAAAACGAACCGGATAACCTAGAGGTTCACTGGTCACACGGTCGGACCGGATTACGAACCGGATGACGTCATAAATATTTGAAAAATAAAATCTACATTCCACAATCAATATGAGGCTCCTTTGAAAACCATCTCAGCCTTTGGATATCATTGAAAATGACAAACACCGAGATCAATATCCTACGGTCATATTTTCAAAACTTCATTCCAACCGATGACGTGGCATTCTTATAATTCCAATCTTATCCATAATCAACAAATTTCACTCTATATATACGCGCGTGAGCCACAACCAAAACACATTCCTTCTTTCTATACAGAAAGTAGGGTCTCTTCTCTTCTGTTGTTGGATTCTAGGGTTTGCGGGTTTTCTCTTCGATTCAACAATGGAGGTCGACGGGGGTAGGAAATCCGGCACCGTCAAGTGGTTCAATGACACCAAAGGATTCGGTTTCATCTCGCCGGAGGACGGCGGAGAAGAGCTCTTTGTTCATCAGTCGTCCATCAGGAGCGACGGATTCCGTAGCCTTGGTGACGGTGAGACGGTAGAGTATGTGGTGGAGACCGGATCTGATGGCCGTACGAAGGCGACGAATGTTACTGGTCCTAACGAAGGCCCTGATGGCCGCTGAAGGTAGTTCTTCGCCCGATCTCGGTGTTCCATACATGATTCCGGTTCAACCTGCGGTTCGCCGGTTCCGGTCGGATCGGTCAACCGCACGAACCGGTCGGTTATGATGAAAACGGCCTAAAACCACCGAACCGAACCGACAACTTCACCGGTTCCCGATCGGACCGGTCGGACCGGCCGGTCCGGTCCGGTTTCGAAATCATTGATTTTTGGGGTCAATAAAGGGGAGGTTTTTAAAGGTTTTAAAGACTGAATAGTTTTCTTGATGTGACAGTACACTAACATATTTTTGATGTTTTTATAATTTATTATTGGTGATGCTCTAATGTTAGCTTAAAGTAAAGATATGTCAAAACATGTATCAAACACAAGAATTTGAACAACTTATAGATTTAACATTTAATTCGTGATTAATTTCTAATCCGAAACTTCACAAGATTACAAGGAGTTAAAAACAAATTGAAGAGACTACAAACTCTCAACCTAATACTCACAAATCAATGATTCAGTGACAATCTGGAATGAAACACTACAAATAAAGAAATCAAAGACCTAACAGATTAGATGAAGAAGATAGTCAAATATCCACTGCTTTCAAGACGTTCAATACCGATCAAACAGATCACACCGTCATTGTTAAAGAAGAAGCGTGTTCTTGATGACAAAGATCATATCAGATGACATGTAAAAGATGATCTTATGCTAGATCAAGAAGACAGAACCAAGATGGGTTAAAATCCCAAGTGGGACCAGATGATGTAAAAACCCCAAAACATTAAGGACATGTTTGGGATTGATTATTAGAAGCAACTTATTGACTTTTTCATTAACTTAATAAGTTAGTATAGAGTGACTTATTAACTTATTCTTTCATAACAATCATATTATCAAATATTATAAAATGACTTTTTAACTTTTTAAAAGTTAAAAAGTTAAAATTGATAAAAAAACACTCGCAAACACCTACTAACACAGTGAGCAACTCATATATGTTCCCTTGCATATTAATAAGAGCCCTATTATCTCTTCTTCATGTATAAGGAAAAGCCCAATAAAACCATTGCATAAGCCCATCTCCAAACTAATCAATCCAATAGCAAAGCTACAAAGCTTAATCCTAACATGCAATACAAAACATAAAACAAAACATTAACAAAAATAAACATAAAATAAGGTTTTCTTTGATATTGAATTGGAATGGTATATATATTTCAACAAGATCGTATGGTCATCGTAAATTAATTGAATGGAGTATAGTTTATGCAAGAAAAATAGATATTGATTTCACAACAAAGTGTCACACAACGGAAAAGTTATTGATTTATTATAATAAAATCGCTGGGAAAACAAAGTCACAATTTAAATAAAAATACCTCAATTACCTTGCCAAATAGTATAACTGTAACATTACAGGAAAACAAGGAACACATTGTAACGGAAAACAAAAAAACATCCAAGTTCACTTCTTCATTTGATGCTTAAGAATCTTTCTCAAAGTTGACCTTGATCGTAGGGAGGCTTTCAGCATTCTTAAACCCACCTACAATAACAAAATGTTGTTAATTGTTAAAAAACATAATTAACTTGAAAGTAATCGAATTGAATGAAATCATAAGTTTTAGAATGTGATTCCTCTTACAAACCAATGCTAATCGCATGTTTCTCAACATCATCAATCGAAACTTTCTTCATGTTCATTATATTGATCGCCAAATGTGACGATGATGGGTTATGACCAAGTCATCGGTTACAAAAAATACAGCAGCTTGCTTTAGATAGATTTCATTTATCCTTGAATCTTTAAATATAGACCTTAAAAAAATTTCTACAAACTTTACAGCTGGTGCCTTTTAGATGAAAAATATGTTTTTTGAAGAATATTCCAGCCCAAAATGA
>CM044018.1:7072450-7159950 GCA_024085815.1 Flaveria linearis | reverse complement strand
ATAACTATCACGCGCATCAGGTGAGTTCATGCCCCACTCTTTATTTAAATCTCTTTTGAGGGAGATAGCATACTGGTAATCTGGTAAATGCTTTATGTATTTAAGTTGTGTATAATATTAATATAGTGCTGTTTACCAAGATAAAGTCCTCACACTTTCGAATTGTTAATATTGAATAGCGGGAAAACTTGGGTAGTACTACTGGGTCTGACGAGCCCCACTTGTGTGACTCGAGGTCAACCGGGTGTAATTTGTCCTATGAACATTTGTCACGACGTGGTAAGTCGTGGTAGGAGGCAAAAACTATCACAGTCAGTTTCAATTGTGAAATCACTATGAATTAATATTTATTGTTAATAGACTAGCTATCTGTTACAATACACTGCTTATATATATACCACAACTATTAAACTGTGTATGTTTAAACGCAAACTCTTGAACTCACCAACCATTGTGTTGACATTTTAGTATGCTATTCTCAGGTCGATAAATCAGCTTGCTAGTAGGAGCACAACACGGGTCGAGCATGCATTATAAGGCTTTAACATATGAACACATCTGCTGGTTTTTACATTTTGGGTTTTCAAACATTTGGTTGGCGCATGTTTTGCCATTTATGCATTTCAATACTTGGGTTTATTTAATTTTACAAAACGCTTCCGCATGGTTTTTAAAGTTTGAACTTTGGCTTGTTTTTACATTAAACATGGCATGTAGAGTCGTTCTGAGTAACTATTGACCGTGATCCTGGTTTGTTCACATGCCTCGCGGTAAAACTCCGCACGTGGATTTTGAGGGTGTGACAGATTGGAATCAGAGCCATTGGTTATAGAGAACTAGGTTGCATACACACTAGACTATAACCTCACATAGTTAGTTTGTTACTTGTTCCTGATTTCTCTACTGTATACTCATTGGCATACACATCACATACTCTGCAACATGGCATCATCGTCATGGGTTTTGGGAAAAAGACGTGCTCGTTCTGGATCCCCTCCACCTGTACCTCACCGAGTGTATGACTGGCCACGACATCCTTACCCCCGTGGTGAGATAGGTTGGGATCAACTGTTTGTGCCACCTGAACGTGACCCTCCACGAGATTGGAGTTATTACTCAACTTGTATAGATCGCATGATTTGTAAGGAGCGTGTTCCGAAGCTGGCCACTGCTGGACCTAGGACTAGGTCAGCAACTACCTCTGCGACACCCACCCTCCCATCTCTAGATGTACCCCTTGAGCAAGCCGTGGCGGCATTGACCGCGACACTTGAGACCGAGCGTCGACGAGTTGGAGTGCTCACTGACGAGAACTCCACACTTAAGAATGATATACGCTGACTATGGCTAAAGATGGCTATAATTGAGGTGCGGTTGTCGATGTCCATCCTAGGAAATTTCAAAATGGCTGGTAGAGTGATGGATCTTACCAAGTGTATGGGCGAACAGGATCTCCATAATGTGGGTGTCAAGAGCAGACTAACCGGATTAGAAGCACAGCTCGTAGCACTACAAATCGAGGATAACCTTGCACCTGTCGAAGACTCTGATGAAGACCCTGAGGAAGAACCAGAAGAAGCTCCGGACGGTGGAAACAGTGATGGATCAGCTTTGTTCGATTGATTCTCTTTATTCTTATAACTTTGACTGCATAGCGTTTATTTTGAAACCTATGTGGGAAGGGTTGTTTCCCCACCCGAACAACAAACTTCAATTTTGACATTGATAAATAATTTGTGACTCATTTGCAATTTATTTATCTTTGGTTATTATTTTTGTTATAAAGGTTGTGGTGATGACGAATTCATTATTTCTTATTGTTTACTATACTTCAATGAGATAAATATGTTTGATGTTACTCATTATTGTATTTGTGAATGTAAAGTGAAAAAAAATGGACGCCCGAGGACGTGGACGTGGTCGAGGGCATGGGCGCGGACGTGGACGTGGCGCCGGTGATCAAGGCGGCGGTACTATCAACATGACCCCTGCGGAATTAGCTGCCCTGATAAACAAACAAGTTCAGGCAGCGGTAGCTGCTGTCCAAGTGGGATAGCCAGCAGGTAAACGATAATAGAAAGTTACATCAAATGCCATAGTTAATCGAATAAGATATCTGATCAATGTTTATCGTGTTAAAGCAGGACCACCAGCGTGTACTTATAAGTCCTTTATGGACTGTAAGCCACACACCTATAGCGGGACTGAAGGAGCTGTAGGGCTGGTAAGATGGTTTGAGAAGACGGAGTCCGTTTTCTCCAAGTGTAACTGCCCACCTATCGACCAGGTGAAATACGCCACCAGAACTTTGGAAGGTGTCGCGTTGTCCTGGTGGAATGCACAAGTGCAAATGCTAGGGCAAGCTATGGCAGATGAACTTCCCTAGAATGAATTTAAGGAGATGATGAACGAGAAGTACTGTCCTCGAAGTGAAGTGCAAAAGCTAGAAATGGAGTTCTGGCGACTGAAAATGCAGCGCTCGGAAATCAAGGCTTATACTACTAGAACTCATGAATTGGCCACTCTATGCCTAGGAATGGTAAATGAGATGCATAAGCGGGTGGAGCACTACATTCGGGGATCGGTGCCCGAGATTCGGAGCATGGTGACTGCCTCCAACCCAGCTACAATTCAGCAAGCTATTCGCTTAGCTCACAACCTGACCGATGAAGCAGTCGAGCAAGGACGTTTACCAAAACGGGGCGCTGTGGCGAGCGTGCCCGATAACAAGAGGAAATGGGATGCTTCCAACAACAACAAATCATCATCGTCCAGCGGTCAACATCAACCTCAGCAACAACAGTCGGTTCAACAACAACAACGGAGATTCGATAACAACCATAACTTCAACCAGACGGCTTCAAACAATCAAGGACCAAGCGGTTATGGTGGTAAACAACCAAGGTGCACACGGTGTAACTACCACCATGTGGGAAGGTGTGACAACTTCAAATGTCAGCGTTACGGTAAAATGGGACACCTAGCCAAGGACTGTTGTGGTGAGTTGGTAAAGAAGCCACAGCAACCTCAGGAGACTCCCAAGGGATGTTTTGAATGTGGGAAGGAAGGGCATTACAGGCGAAACTGCCCGTAACTAAGGAAAAATGGTAATGGCACTGGTCAAAATAACAACAATCAAGGCAACAACAATAATGATGGCAACGACAATAGGAATGGTGGTAACAACAATGGAGCCAAAGGGAGAGTCTTCGTCATTGGCTTAGGTGAGGCTCTAAATGACCCTACAACTGTTACTGGCAGATTTTCTGTCAATGGATGTTTCACTACGGTACTGTTTGATACTGGAGCCGATAGGAGTTTCATATTCTTAAAGTTCTGTAGTCTTCTAAGTGATATTCCCTCTGCCTTAGAATCTAAACACACTGTAGAATTGGCTGACGGTAAACAGATCCATGTAACACATATTCTTAGAGATTGTAAGATAGAACTTGCTGGTCATACTTTCGCTATAGATCTTATGCCTGTTACACTGGGAAGTTTTGACGTGGTGATAGGCATGGATTGGCTCTCTAATAAGCAAGCGGAAGTCATATGTCACGAGAAAATCATACGAATTCCTGTTGGTGACGGAATCCTTACAGTCAGAGGCGATAGGAGTGGTGCAGTGATAGGCATTATCTCTTACATGAAAGCACAAAAGTTGTTGTGAAAAGGTCGTTTGGCTATTCTAGCACTCGTCACCGATAAGCAACCAGAGGAAAGGAGAATGGAGGACATACCTGTGGTACGAGACTTTCCAGAGGTGTTTCTAGAGGATCTTCCCGGACTACCCCCTCATCGTCAAGTGGAATTCCAAATTGAACTGACCCCCGGCGCAGCCCCGATTGCTAGGGCACCTTATCGATTAGCACCGAATGAACTACAGGAGTTTTCATCACAACTTCAGGAGTTTTTAGATTAGGGCTTTATTCGACCTAGCACATCACCTTGGGGAGTCCCTGTCCTTTTTGTTAAGAAGAAAGATGGCACGTTTCGAATGTGCATCGATTATAGGGAGTTAAACAAAGTCACAGTCAAGAACCGATACCCCTACCTCGTATCGACGATTTGTTTGATCAGCTTCAGGGATCAAGCTATTATTTGAAGATCGACTTGAGGTCTGGTTATCATCAACTTAGAGTCTGTGAAGAAGATATCTCCAAAACTGCATTCTGTACTCGTTATGGTCATTATAAGTTCTTGGTCATGCCTTTTGGGTTGACTAATGCACCTACGGTGTTCATGGACCTCATGAATCATGTGTGCGAACCCCATCTCGATCAATTCGTCATTGTGTTTATCGATGACATACTGATATACTCTAGGACCAAGGAGGATCATGAATAGCACTTACGATTGATCTTAGAACTACTAAAGAATGAGCAACTGTACACTAAATTCTCCAAGTGTGACTTTTGGATACGAGAAGTGCAATTTCTAGGTCACATTGTTAATGAGAATAGTATACATGTTGATCCTGCCAAGATTGAAGCGATAAACAATTGGACTATACCCAAAACACCGAGCGAGATAAGGCAATTTCTGGGGTTAGCAGGGTATTACCGAAGATTTATAGAGGGATTCTCTAAGATCGCACAACCACTCACAGCCTTGACTCACAAAGGAACGGCATACAAATGGGGTGAAAGTCAAGAGGCGGCTTTCCAGCTATTAAAACAGAAACTCTGTAGTGCACCGATATTGGCACTGCCAGAGGAAACAGATGATTTCGCGGTGTATTGTAACGCATCCATTCAAGGATTGGGTTGTGTCCTGATGTAGCGAGATAAGGTGATAGCCTACGCCTCGAGACAACTGAAGGTTCACGAGAAGAACTATACTACCCATGACCTGGAATTGGTGCAGTAGTCTTTGCCATAAAGATTTGGAGACATTACTTGTATGGTACCAAATGCACTATCTACACCGATCACAAGAGTCTTCAGCACATCTTTGAGCAAAAGGAGTTGAATATGAGGCAACGACGTTGGGTGGAGCTTCTGAATGATTATGATTGCGCTATCAAATACCATCCTGGAAAGGCGTACGTGGTTGCCGATGCCTTAAGCAGGAAAGAAACAGCTAAACCTAGGCGAGTGCGAGCCTTGCAACTTACAATCAGTACCCATCTGCCTGAACAGGTTAAGGAAGCACAGATAGAAGCCTTAAAAGAGTAAAATATTAGTTCTGAGTCATTACGGGGAATGGATAAGCAATTGGTAGTGAAAGAGGATGGAATTCGGTACTTCATGGATAGACTTCGGGTGTTTGTCTATGGAAATCTAAGGGATTTAGTTATGAGTGAGGCACACAAGTCTAAGTACTCTATACATCCTAGATCTGACAAGATGTATCATGACCTAAAGGCGCACTACTGGTGGCCTAATATGAAGGCGAATGTAGCTACGTATGTGAGCAAATGTTTGACCTGCTCAAAAGTAAAGGTGGAATACCAAAAACCATCTGGACTGTTACAACAACCCGAAATACCAATGTGGAAATGGGAACAAATCTCCATGGGTTTTATTACTAAGTTACCCCGGACTAATACTGGTTTTGACACAATATGGGTTATTGTGGACCGGTTGACCAAGTCCGCTCACTTTCTTGCAATCAAGGAAACGGATAAGATAGAGAAATTAACCCGACTGCACCTTAAGGAAATCGTTTCGAGACACGGTGTACCGATTTTGATTATCTCTGACCGCGATGCTCGTTTCACGTCACACTTCTGGCAATCACTACAAAAATCTCTGGGTACACGATTGGATATGAGTACTGCTTATCATCCACAAACTGACGGCCAGAGTGAGCGTACCATACAGACTTTGGAGGATATGCTATGTGCTTGTGTGATTGATTTCGGGAACAACTGGGAAGTTCACCTGGCCTTGGTGGAATTTTCCTATAATAATAGTTATCACACTAGCATACAGGCAGCACCTTTCGAGGCTTTATATGGGAGAAAATGTCGATCACCGGTTTGTTAGGATGAAATTAGGGATAGTCAACTAACAGGTCCTGAGTTAATTCATGAAACAACTGAGAAGATTGTGCAGATACGGAACCGTATGGCTGCAGCGCGAGATAGACAGAAAAGTTATGCTGACAAGAGACGAAAACCTCTAGAGTTTCAAATTGGCGACAAGGTCTTATTGAAGGTCTCACCATGGAAAGGCGTAGTTCTGTTTGGCAAGCGAGGAAAGCTAAATCCAAGGTATGTTGGACCATTTGAGATATTGGAAAGAATAGGTCCAGTGGCCTATCGACTAGCCTTACCTGATTCACTGAGTGGAGTTCACGATGTATTTCATGTTTCAAACCTGAAAAAGTGTCTATCTGATGAGACAATAATTGTACCACTAAAGGACGTTCAAGTGGATGAACAATTACGCTTTATCAAAGAACCAGTCGAGGTGATGGATCATGAGGTGAAAACACTTAAGCAAAGCAAGATACCCATAGTCAAAGTTCGTTGGAACTCGCGACGTAGACCGGATTTCATGTGGGAATGTGAAGATCAAATGAAGCTTAAGTATCCTCAACTATTCGAGATGATGCCTGCAGACAAAGGTATTGATTTAAATTTCAGGATGAAATTTCTTTCAACATGGGGATGATGTGACAACTCATCCAAAACTCACTCGATTTCAATTTCTGTATGCCAATGCAGTAGACCAGTGATGGAACACTCTCACGATATAACGCAATTTTCGGGACGAAAATTCTTTCAACATGGGGATAATGTGACGTCCGGTAATTTTCCGTTACCAAAACTCCGTTAGTTCCGTTAAGTCTTGTATACACGTGTCGTAAGCACACATAGTTGTCGTTTAACGTTGGTGACCTAATAATATTTAATAATGTTAGATTAATGATAATTTAACTGGTTATGTGATTATGGTATTATGCTTACGTGTTTGGTGTGTTTTAAATACTAATTAGGAAATTAATCACGTAACGTGGAAACGTGCTTATTAATTCGTATGTCTTGTGTTTTTATAAAAATAAAATATATAATGGTTACCATTAGTTTATATGTTCATATTATTAAGTTAAAAACACTTTTAGTAAGGGTTTAAAGCTTAACTTTAATAAATATACAAAACACAAGGGCTTAAAGGGTAAATTGTGATTAGTTAATTAAAACAAAATCAAAACCCTAGTCCCCCACACCCTTGCGGCTGCGACTTCTTTTCCCAGCCCTCTCACCTTCGAATTCCAGCCTTCAACAAGAAATTGTGCATTGCTTTGGTCGATTTCAAGCTAGGAAACACATTAGAATCATCAATTGCAAGTTAACACACGTAAAAAGGTTATATTTTACAAGTTTTATGGGTGTTCTTGATATAGCCGAACCCTAATTCATGAATGTAGTAAAAAATGTCGAACTTTGTTGTTGTTTGATGATGTTGATATGTTAGTTTGATAGTATACATGTTGTTTAACGTCGATTATGCGAGAATGATACGTTTTTGTTGATTGTTCATGAACTTGATTCTAGATGAACCCTAATTCGAATTTTATGTTGATTATATGAAATTGATGGTTGTTTGATGATGTTATGACATTAGTTTGGTTGGATGAATGCTAGAATACATGGATCATGCAAGAAATTGATGAATTGAGGGTTTTGTTCCTAGGTTACTAATAATAGTAACTTTATTTTGCATGATATGAGGAATTGTTGATGAATTGATGTTATGGATGTGTTTATGATGATGATTTGGTGCTAGATGGTTGATATGAATGCTAGAAACCTTGGAATGAATGTTGTAGTTCATAGGTTGCCAAAAGTAGAAACTTTTGTTTATGATGATTGATGAATTATGATATTTGAAAGTTGTTGATCATGTTTAGATGTTGTTATGAACCTGAAATGGTATGTTATTGATGAATTCATGTATACATTGGGTGCATGGTAGATTTTAGGATGTACTTTCCCAAAAAGGAAACTTTATTTTTGATGAACTTTGGATATGATGATTTGGACATGTTCTTGATGCTAGGATCATGCTAGAGTGTTTATTAAGGATGTCTAACGTGATAGAATGTGTTGATTGAGTTGTATGGATGCTTGGTTAATCATATATGGTGTGTAGATTTTGGTGATCATGTATGATGATGAATTATGGTTAGTGATTAGGGAACCATGTTTGGGACTGGAAATTGATCATTGTTATGTATGTTGGATTGAATAAAATTGGTTAATGGATGTGATTATGATATTTGATTGGTATGGATGATTAATTGGTAAATTATCCGTTTTGGCCTGTTTATGATAATTCATAGTTATGGGTCATATGAGTAAGTTATGCATGATTTTATCTTGTATGATGTATGATAATGTTTGTTTAAATGTTTTACAACACATAATGTCATCAACGGGTCCAACGGGTCAACTGGGTCAAACGTGTTTGTTTTATAAAACCTTGAGTTCTTTGTTTGTAGAGCACTTAGGGTTTCCTTAGGATTTCTGTGTACATGTACTTATGTACTTGTGTGTGCTAGGTAACCTCTGGAGGTTGTCTTTCCACCTGTTCTTGTCAAGTTAAACCTTAGATAACTATCACGCTTATCAGGTTAGTTCATGCCCCACTCTTTATTTAAATCTCTTTTGGGGGAGATAACATATTGGTAATCTCGCAAACGCTTTATGTATTTAAGTTGTGTATAATATTAATATATTGCTGTTTACCATGATAAAGTCCTCACACTTTCGAATTGTTAATATTGAATAGCGGGGAAATTGGGTAGTACTACTGGGTCTGACGAGCCCCACCTGTGTGACTCGAGGTCAACCGAGTGTAATTTGTCCTATTAATATTTGTCACGACGTGGTAAGTCGTGGCAGGAGGCAAAAGCTATCACAGTCAGCTTCAATTGCGAAATCACTATGAATTAATATTTATTGTTAATAGACTAGCTATCTGTTACAATACACTGCTTATATATATACCACAACTGTTAAACTGTTTATGTTTAAATGCAAACTCTTGAACTCACCAACCATTATGTTGACATTTTAGTATGCTATTCTCAGGTCAATAAATTAGCTTGCCAGTAGGAGCACAACACGGGTCGAGCATGCATTATTAGGCTTTAACATATGAACACATCTGCTGGTCTTTACATTTTGGGTTTTCAAACATTTGGTTGGCGCATGTTTTGCCATTTATGCATTTCAATACTTGGGTTCGTTTAATTTTACAAAACGCTTCCGCATGGTTTTTAAAGTTTGAACTTTGGCTTGTTTTTACGTTAAACATGGCATGTAGAGTCGTTCTGAGTAACTATTGATTGTGATCCTGATTTGTTCACACGCCTCGTGGTAAAACTCCGCACGTGGATTTTGAGGGTGTGACATATTCAAATGAGAACCCTGTGTTATTGCGAGAACTTGTGAGAACCTATCAACATCAATAAAAATCATAATTTTTTTTTATTACAATAATAAGATTACACATATACAAGGTTATGATATTTTATATATATATATCAATTCGTACATATAAAAAAGTTTATATTGGTGTAAGTATTGCTTACAACTTTAAATATATGTGTTTTTTCGCAAAACATACGCCAATGTAAACTATTTTACACTTACGAATTTACACATATACATAAAATATCATAATCTTCTATATGTGTAATAATGTTATTTAAGCAAAAATAATAATATTTATTGATCTTGATGAGTTTTCACAAGTTCTTGCAATAAATAATAATATTTATTTATATATATCTATACTATATATATATCCATTTGAGTAGGGTAAAAGAGTCATTTTACACAATCTCTTAAAATTAAGAGATGTACAATATTATTTGCGTTTGTTACAAGTCAGTGAAACATCATTCACCCAACAACCCTAGATAAGGCTTTCATGAAGGAAGAAGCATCACAACGCATCATTTTCTTCCTTCCTAAAGAAGAAGGTCACCACTGCTTCTTTTCTTCCTCGGCACCCAACATTACGAAAGAAGATATGTTTTGGCTTCTTCTTAAAGGGTTCTGTGCACAGTCAATGTGAAATGAGCGGGCGATTCAAAATTCAATTCTCTCCTATGAAGTCACACCTCTAGAATTCGATTCTACACAAGGATGTATGATTTGCTGAACTCATGTAAGTCACATATACTTGATTTGAAACCCTAACTAAGTTTTGTTGCTGAATTAAGGTTTTTGGTTAACAATTTAGTTAATTGTTTCTAAATCAGGTGCATATTTTGTTAGATTGGGCTTTTGGATTTGGGTTTTCTTACAAAGATTTGCATAACAATCTCCTACATACCCAAAACAATTCAAAATAGAATGATTTTCGGTTATTCAGTTGTCATCAGAAACCCGAAACCGATTGAAGGTGATCTGCTACATTTAACTGAAGCCCCTGTAATATGGTAAAATTGGCTCCGCATTAGGCTCCAAAAGGTTGCAAACGATTTATGCCAGTTCTTAAGGTAAATCTACAAACACTTTTGCAGTTTACAATATAGATATTTGATTTGTTTTCCCTTGAATTTTGTTGTAGAACTAAATTACATCTTGATGTTAAATAGATTGTGAACTTGGGGATGCATTCAAATGAAAAACTTTATATGTTTGCTTGATTCAGTCATGCGATGAAATGCCTAAATGAAATGCTTGCTTGAATTTTGGGGATGAACTGTTGTTTGATGTGTTAGATAGCTCTTTAACCTCATAAACCCACCTACCCAAGTAATGCACAAACCTAATGGATGGATTAAAAAGTAAGAATTTTTGTTTGGTCATTAATGGAGATTGACTTATGGTCATACGAAACAGAAAGAAACCCAAGAACACAATGAAACCATTATGTTACACATTCCTATAGTTAGCGGTGCCAGTGCTATTCGCTGGAATCCTGCTAATCAGGATGAGGTGTATTATCAACTCTTTCTCTTCTCATTGTCATTTTCCTCTTTTATATTTGCAGATGCATATGTTTTATACTTTCATATAATATAATCTATGGTTATTTATTATAGTTAGTTCATATGTTCCAGTTTCATTGTTCCATGCGATATTAATAAGAAAAGAGATCCAAAAGCACAAACATATTGTCACTGCTCCTGATCATAAAATTTTTACGCTTTTCATACTCTATTAGAAAAAGGCAGCTTTGGTCTTGTGAATTTTGTTCTCTAAATAAGCCGCTGACCTTTTGACACCACATTTGGAGACCATTTTACAGCACCTAATGTACGCATTTGGGAAATACCAGGTTGATTCATTATATATTAGTTAAGATATGCATCTTTCGTTTTAAAAGAGGCACAACTTTTAAAGGCAAACATATTGCTCTCAGTCTTTTGAAGTTATGTTTCGACTTTTACATCAAATGTGATTTTCAGCTATGATTGTTACACCATTTTTTGCATCACATAAAGAACATTTTTGTATATATCTAGATTAAAATGAGTAACAAAAAAGAGTTTTTTTTTCAAAACATTTAGGAGGTCGGTGCTGAAGAAAACTCTAGCTCTCATAGTTACATGGTGGTGTTCCAGTATGGATCTGCTGTCTTGTTCAATGTTGAGGATCATGAAGTTGAGTCCTATCTGTCCATAATTAAACAGCATGCTTCTGGGTCGGTACTAAAAGACTCAGAGACAAGAAATGATGGTTAGTTAGTTTTTGCATATATGTGGCAATTTCGACCCCGTACTTATTAATGAATTGATTTTGGTTGTGTCTTATCTCAAATGGGTCAAATAAATAAGATTGACTAATGGGTAACGGGGAAATCAGGTTGAAAGCCTCCCATAGTCAATCTTTAATTCATACAATCTCCTGAAAATTTTAATAAAAAGTTTTATATCATTGTTATGATAACATTGTTTTGGAAATTATATTAACAAAATTTAGAAATGGACAAAAAGTTCTTTAGTTTAACCCATACTAGACACATACATTTTCCCATCTCTTCTTTCTCTATTGCCACATTCACATTTCCGCCACATTCACATTTCCGCCACATTCACATTTCCGTCTATAATAACTGCATTAAAGCGTGTGTGCTTTTTTAAACAGATTATGTGATCAAAGTGAAGCCATTGTTGTCTGAGGATATGCAGGGTGGCCCAAATTACATCGTCCTTAAAAACCTTGATATTGATAGTATACGTGTTATTAGTAGCGTGCTTGGCCAAAGTATTGCATTAGACTATTTCGTGTCACGGGTACTAAACACTTGTTGCATTTTTCTCTAGAGAAAAAAGTATATAGGATTTTATGAGTCTACATGTTTTCTTTTTGCAAAGGTTGATGGCATGGTTAAAGAATTTATAGATATCAATCGTATAATGGAGAAAACTGGCATATTTACTATGGAAAGGAAGAAGCTTTTTCAACTTGTTGGAAAGGCTAATTCAAATTTAGCTGATGTGATTCTTAGAGTAGGACTTTTCGATAGGTAATTGTTTGTATATGTTCATAATTTTTTTGTTAGCCCGTCTTAAAAGTCTAGAACACGCATCTTTTATTTATTTTCAACCAGAGGATCCTCCTAGAGATTTTTTTACACACTAAATAACTAGAACTTCATGAAGTCTTTATTTAAAAAACTGGATTGTATTGAAAAATTACAATTTTGTAATCATATCTGAACCACATTATGTGAAAAGAATGGGACAGAGTTTCTTCTGGGTCGACTCAAACCAATCGTTTCGATTCATAGAAATGGTAGCTATCTTGACTGAAACCGATCACCAACTCACACATTGGACACCTCTAATATATTTATGTATATACAAATAGAGGGATAAACATGTTATTCTTTATTGTTAAAAAACAATAGTATCTCTATATTTCAGATCAGAGATAGCCTGGAGAGAGGCAAAATATGCTCAAATATACGAGCACCTTCTTGAGGAATATGAAGTCGCACAACGGTTCGGAAATCTTGATTATAAGCTGAAGTTTGTAGAGGTAACCTTTTACTTTAGTTCTGTCCCTTTTTAGTCATATGTGATAGTGGGAACTGAGAACAAGAACGGTTAAGTTATAATGGATGTATTGACATGTTCTATTATCACTTATCGTTCTCTTTTTCTTTCTTTTACAGCATAATATTCATTTTTTACAAGAGGCCCTCCAAAACCGAAAGTCTGATCTTTTGGAATGGTGCATCATAGTGCTGCCGAGCATCGAGAACGTTATAGGAATTTATGAAATCATACGGGAAACCAACATTGTCCTGGTATGATGGATGGGAGAAGA
The DNA here is from genome assembly GCA_024085815.1 of Flaveria linearis. Lineage (NCBI taxonomy): Eukaryota > Viridiplantae > Streptophyta > Magnoliopsida > Asterales > Asteraceae > Flaveria > Flaveria linearis. The sequence goes on along the minus strand of CM044018.1, from coordinate 7,146,707 downwards.
TTGATGAAGACATATTTATTTTCAAGTTTTTTTTTTGAAAGGTTAGTACATAGAATTGAGATAGGAGAAGATTGATTTAAAACCATAGAACATATTTATACTTCTTTGTACATTTACTAACAAAAAACGAGTACCGCATTGTAAATTGTCGTTGCCGCCGCATTGCGCGGGTCCCCAACTAGTTTATATATATATATATATATATATATATATATATATACATATATATATATACATATGGGAAGCATTCTATTGAGAACCATAAATATGTAAAGAACTACTAAAAACCACATAAGCAATGGACATAACACCTCAATAAAATTGATAATACTAAAAGATGATGGTTTGATTCTATTTTTTAATATTTTCTTTCATTTTAACATCTCTCTCCTTAATTTTTTAGAAAAACTTTAAAATGTGCATATATGCAATACAATGTGTGTGCATTGATGCACATTATCAAAATACTATAAATATCGTGATTTTTAAAAATTTATATTAAAAATAGTAAAATTACAAACATTTTGATATATTTATTTAATAAATAATATAAGAGTTAAAGTGGTTCTTTCTGTTTATTTACAGATTTATGTTCTCAATTGAATGTCATTCATATATATATATATATATATATATATATATATATATATATATATATATATATATATATATAGATGAATATAGGTTTTGGGCGAAAAAGTATGAGGCGAAACAATTGGGCGTAACAAAACAAAATGTTTATATTTAGGCAAAGAATAATGGGATAATATATATATAACGGGGCAAAAAATGTCAGGAAAAATAATTATGTTTTAGAGGAAATAGTATACAAAAAAGTTTCTATGTGTTGATCGATCTTGTTCGCATAGAAACCTTGCAAGAGACTAATGTGAGCTCTAAATGCCCCAAGCTATATTGTTTTGAGTTGATGAGCATACTTTAAACACAATATTTTATACGAATAAAGTAATATGATTGAGCACGTGTTAAAGTATTTTATTAAAGTGTTTAATGTGATCGTGCTTAGTAACCTTGCAAGGTCCAATTCACCGTTAGATTGGAATTACTTTTGATAAATAAGATGAATGTGTGTGTTCGAAAAGTAATAACTCAATCAGACATTTATTTTAATCATATGATTAAATACCAAAGGAGTTTACGTTATGTAAGCTTGATCCACCTAAGATGAGTTCCGCTAGGGTGAGCTATCAATGTTATCAACAAGAACACTCTCATGAACACACACTCTCCTAACCACCTGCACACACACATGATGAATTACAATACAAAAACTCCAATTTATACAAATTGGGCTTTATGTGAATACTATACAAGATTACAAGTTCGCATAATGCAAGATTTCACAGATATCTTCAAGTATCTTGAAGTTCTTCCTTACTCCAAATTCCCGCATAATTGGAGTACTTGGATTCTTATGAGTTTTCACTTGTTTTGAATTTTTATTTTTCACTTAATATTATAATTCATATAAGTTAGGGCATTACATAACTATTTTATAACAAACAAAGTTTCAAGATGTAAAAAAAATATGTAAAGGAAAGATGAGATGTGTAAAGTATGAAAGTGATAGTAATATATTACGTATGTATCCAAAGTAAGGTGTAAAGTATTAATATAATAGTTACGTGTGAAGTGTGTATGTGATAATATCATGTAGAATACGATTTGATACTGATGTAAGTTATAAAATATGGATAAAGTATGTGATAACATGGTATGTATAATGTCATATAAAATTAAATGCTTTATATAAAGGAGACTTGCAATCAACATATGAAGTAGTCTTACATTCGTTGCAAGAATTGAATAAATGGGTCTTGGATGAGTCCAAGACGTATAAAAGAGTTTTCTACAAGCAAGAATAATAGGACGTACCCGGTGCTGGAATTAGCTCTGACTTTGTGTATGGTTCAGGGAGGCTTCAGATCGCTACGCGATCTAATATACGCAGTGTCACCCTACATTTTGTATAAATACATATAAAGGAGCCATGTATTATGTATAACCATGTATAAAGGAGTCTTGAACGAGTACAAAGATAAACGAGTCTTTTATTTGTACACACATTTTCCATGTGATAATGTTATAGTATAATAATGATATAGAGTTTACACTATTATGCTAAAGTTTAAAGTGAACTAGTGAAGTATGTGTGTACAGTTATATGCGTATAAAGTTATGTATGTTAATGTTATGATTTGTTATGCGATAGTATGCAATGATACTACAAGACACTTCAAAGGTAAAGTTTATCTTTAAAATGAACATACATAGTACTGATTTTTTAGCATGAATGTCAGGTTAAAGTGTAGGATTAAGTTCTAAATATTTAATCAAGGCATTAAATATTTAAAATTATTACAAATATTTAAAATCTGGTTCAACTACGGAATCAATTAAATTCTAAATTCGTACTAAAAGAAAACGATGAAGTTAAATTCACGTATAGATAGAAATATTAGACGGTCAAAGGACCAAAAAGCTACACTAATTCCGCCCATGAATAGTTGGATATCAAATTATGATTAGGAAAATACATATGCATGACAAAGCAATGCTTTATTTTCGACAATAACCAAATTAAATCACAACTCTATTGATTTGATAAATAAGTCCCCAGAATACAAATAGCGAACAATTATATCAAAAATAATATTTTCAAGATACTTGGAATAGATTATAGAATATTTAAAACAAGAAGTTTGAAAAAAAAAATTAGGTAATTAAGATTCTATTCTCTCTTTATCCAACCACTACAAGAATTTGATTAAAATTTTATGCTATTATCAGTTTGATATGAAAAGAAATTTGGAATAAAATAGAGCAAAAGGATGGTCCATATTTTGCATTATCTGAAATATTCTTGTAATAAACTTTTATGAAGATAAAATACGGTATATTAAGTAGGGGTGTGTTTTTTACCCGAACCCGAATATCAAACCCAAACAAAATCAACCCGAACCCAATTAAGAACTAACCCGAGCAACCCAACCCGATTATTACACCAACCCGAACCCGATTTTTATAAATGGTTTGGTCTTTGGGTTGAGTTTGTAAGATTCGGGTCAACCCGATTAACCCGAATATTACCTTATAAAAATTTCAAGATTTATATATATGTGTGTATATGTTTATATGTTTGTATTATGCTACCATTTACGCGATCTGAAAACATGATTTTCTAAACTTTATATTATATTGTTGTGGTTCAATTTTATTATATAAACTTTGAGGATGATTAATATATAATGTCATTTAATATTTAAATATGCATAATAAAGTGAATGTAAATATGCAAAAACTTTCCGTTCAAGATAATAAACAAAATTCTATATTGATAACACATGCTAAATCTCATACATGTATTTTGATCATATATATATATTGTTTACACAAACATTTGAGATAGCAAATCATTTAAAGCTTAATAGTTTAGTCTAACCCGATTACCGATTAACCCGACCCGAATAAACCCGAATATCGTAACCCGAAAACCGATTAAATGTTGCTTATTTGGTTTGGTCTTCGGGTTGATTTCCTACACCTAAAACCCCGAGGAACCCAACCCGAACAACCCGAAACCCGATTAAAAAACCCGAATGACACCCCTAATATTAAGGGGTTGTCTCGTCTATTTAAGATAGAATCAAATTAAGTGGTATAGAATCACGGCTGAGATGACACAATTTGGTTTTGCAGTGTTATATTTGGAAATTCATTTGATAATCATCTAAATATTCTTAATCGTAGGGACTGTATTGAGTTGATCAAGTCATTCGTGATGGGAACTTTTGACGGATCAATTATCAAATTATTTGTTGAACGTTTATTCTAAAATAAATTATGTAGATGCTTTTTGTCTTTTCTGAACACTTATATGTTAGAATTAAGGTTTGATTTTATAGATGGTCACACACACTTGTTCTCTAATGCATTTGTTTTGTAGAATTAAACGATTACATGACATAATTTTAACAAATAATAAATTAAAACCTAATAATGTAATCTATATGAAAAAGCTTGAAGAAATCTACATATTTCCAAATAACTAGACATGTTGACTAGAAGGGGTTGCATACAAGTTTCAAGATTGAACTAGATTCATGTATGCAGGCATATATGTATAGAACTTTCTAGATAGAACAACCTAGACAAATGGCTAGTATAAATAGCAGAGACGACCTCATTAGTGATCCATCTCACAAAACCCACAATTGTTAAGTTTTCACAACACCTTTTAAGGCATTCATAAGACCTTGTAAGCTCTCATTTATAACGTTCTCTTGTTTCACAACGTAGTTTGGTTAAAAGGTTGATCTTAAAACACATCTAATGGTCTAGTAAGAAAATCACTCTATAACATAAGGCTCTGCAATGCTTCTTAATTATTATTTTAGAATTAAATATTACAGAATGAAAAAGTTGAGTTAAACAACTTGCCTTATTTAGATGCATACAGATCAAACTAATAAGAAAATAAGGTTGGCATAATGCGCTTATACTAAAGTAGTGCTTTATGCCACCAATTTTTCGAGGTCCATTGTTAAAAATTTATTTGACTTTGAATCAAGCATAATGACCGTGAAAGAAATTATTTCCTTTGGTATCAGAGGAACCCGTTGCCGAAAAGCTCATGGGTGTCGATAATGCCTTGAACTAGATGATATAAATAATAGCTTGAAATGAGCAGGTGCCCATGGAGGGCTATGGCAAGAGACCATCACTACAAGAAACCTTAGTATTAGTGGCGCCACTTTTAGTGGCGACACAAGCTTTTAGCGGCGACGACTTCTCAAAAAAATTGTGGACGTTGATCAACTGCAGATCTGATGGCTAAAATTAAACCGTACAAAAAGTATTAGCGGCGACGCCTTTAGCGGCGACGCGTCGCCGCTAATGCTCTTTTCACCTAATAGCAGATCGCGGCAATAGGGCGCCATTTCATTGTCTCCCTCCACGATTTTCACCTCCCAATCCGCTGCACCTTCGTCGCCGACCCCCCACCACTCGCCGGCCGACCACCCCGACCTCTCCGGCGTCGGCATTTGCTCCCGTCGGCCCCCTCTCCATCGACCGACAATTTGCACCTTGGACTCCACGATTTTCACCTCCAACCGCCTGCACCTTCGTCGCCGACCCGCCACCACTCGCCGGCCGACCACCCCGACCTCGCCGGCGTCGACATTTCCTCCCGGCCTGCTCTCCGATCTCAGCCCCGCCGATCTGCTCTCGGTCGATCTGCTCCCGTCGACAATTTGCACCTTGCTCTCGGTCGATCTGCTACTATCCATCGCTGACCACCCTTCACCGGCCCCCTTCAGCTGCTGCCTCGCGATCGTCGCCGCTGTTGCTACTTCTGTCGCCGCTAGATCTGTTTTTGAAGGTAATTTTTTGGTTTTATTTTCTTATATTTTGGTTCGTGTGTAACATTAAATTTTATTTGTCTCAATTTTGGCTGGATTTCATGTGAAATTTAGGATAGTGAATTGAATGTAGTTTGATTTTATATGAAATTTAGTTGTATTTACTCTAATTAGGGTTTGGGAGAAGTAGGGAGAGGTGTTATAACTTGTAAAGTGTAAATCCAAACTAAAAGTATTTTTGTAAACATCTATAGTTGCGTTACTTGTGTACATTAACTGTAATTATTTGATTTAAACATGAATTGTTATTAGGAAAAAAAACGGATTGAAAGTATGGAAGTTAATTAATTATAAGTATATCTTTTCTTTTAATGATTATATCATTTTATTTATTTTTTAATAATAAATAAATGAATAATTTAAATCCTTGTTAAACTGTCTCAAATACATACACATACACACACATATGCTTTCACAATAGATGAATAGAAGGCGTTCCATATGCTAACCAATACATATTCTTTGTTTTATGTGGTGATTATACGTTCTATCTTTTATTTACTTTGTTAGATATGTTATTTAGTATAATATCCATAGCAACAAAGTTCAAGGACAAGTTACAATTCTATATGTTTATGTTTCAGTTTTGTCTTAAAACTCGTGTCTTTCTAGACACCAAGACACCCCTTTTGAGAACTCTGCTTTACAATATTTATGGTATAGAATATTCAGGGTTTCAATCGAATATTATTCAGATTATTGAGGTTATTTTGAATCAGGTTATCAAATTTGAAAACTTTAAAACTAAATACCAACTCAAATAGAATTAGAATATATAGATTTACTAATATATAGTTGTATTTATTTAAAACTTTAAAACCCAGGGTATTGTTAGGAAATATATGTGTTAGTTGTTTAGTTGATTAATAATTAATTGTTTAGTTGTTTAGTTGATTAATAATTAATTGATTTATACATGGTTAGTCGGTTAATAATTAATTGATTTATACTTGGTTAGTCGGTTAATTGGTAGGAAATATATATGTGTCATTTGGTATTGTTACAATTGGTAGGAAATATGAAAGCAATTTGTGAAAAATAACATAAGTTTATTAGTAACGTATTAAAGAGTGGTGTGTTTGTGACTTTTGTGCATTTGTGTTTGGATGCCAAGTTTTAGGTTTTTGTGATACACTATATCTTTTTAATTTTATATTTCATGGCATGATCCAAGTGCATCAAAGAATATATAGAGGTGGTATTTTTTGGCGTATTTGCTTAATATTCATGTAGTTTGGTAGCATGTATGTATATATGCACATACATGTTTGTGTTTGTATGTGTGCTTGTGTATGTATGTATGTATGTTTGTATGTAGCATGTAGCATGTATGTACATATGCATCATGGTTGTCGATAAAAGTGTACAGCCTACCCTTGTAAATTCTCTATATTATATTTCAGTTGCATCATGGTTGTCAATAAAAGTTGGCTTAACAATCCAAATCGAAGCTCAGAGGAGTATAATAATGGACTCAGCTCTTTTCTTGAGATGTGCAAGAGTCTGGTCGACAATAGAGGTTATGTTTTTTGTCCGTGTACTAAATGTCGGAATTCGGTCATGCTATCTTTGGTAAAAGTGAAGTATCATTTGTACGCGTGGGGTTTCCAGCGTAGTTATTCGGACTGGATTTATCATCATGAACCCTCAATTTCTCAAGTTGTAGTACAAGATGATGTTACGTGTACTAATGATATGGCTTGCGTTATTGAAGATCTTATGGAAGTGAATACCAACCTTAACAAAGAGAACCCTTGTACAGAGAGTGAAGGTGTCACTGATGATTTTGAAAACTTGTTACATGAAGTCCAATCAGAATTATATCCCGGTTGTACTAAGTTTTCTTCCCTTGACTTTTTAGCAAAACTTATGCATATCAAGGTGAAAAACAAATGGACTAATAGTTCATTTGATGAGCTCCTTAAGTTGTTGCAATCTTCACATCCAGAAGGCAACAAGATCCCCCCTTCGCATTATGTTGTCAAAAAGACACTAAAGAAGATTGGTTTAGGGTATGAGTCGATACACGTGTGCAAAAATGATTGTGCTCTCTTCTGGAACGACCACAAGTTGTTACAGAATTGTCCCGTTTGTAAGGAGAGTCGATGGGTTGATACAAACACAAAGGGTAAGAAAGTAGCTCACAAGGTGTTACGATACTTTCCTTTGACCCCCCGCCTACGACGTTTGTATTGTTCAAGGCACACGGCAAAGGATATGATATGGCACAGTACTGGACGATCAGAAGAAGGTACGATGCGTCATCCTGTTGATGGATCTTCATGGAAAGAATTTGATAAAAAATACTTTAACTTCACGAAGGAACCCCGAAATGTTCGCCTAGGGCTTGCAGCTGATGGTTTTAATCCATTTGGTAACATGAGTTCAGCTCATAGCACGTGGCCGGTTGTACTCACCACATACAATTTGCCTCCATGGTTATGCATGAAAGAGTCCTCATTCATGTTAACTTTATTGGTTCCAGGCCCTAAATCACCTGGGAAGGATATGGACGTTTTTCTTAGACCGTTGGTGGATGAGCTTAACGAATTATGGCATACAGGCATACGTACTAAAGACGCGGCAACAAACACATTCTTCACGATGAAGGCGGTGTTGTTATGGACTATAAACGACTTTCCAGCCCGTAGTAGTCTATCAGGTTGGAGCGGACAGGGATACAAAGCATGCCCGACTTGCAACGAAGACACTCCTTCAACACGCGTAACAAATAAAGTTGTATATGTTGGTCATCGTTGGTTCTTAGATGCTAACCATCCATGGAGAACAAATTTGGAATTTAATGGACAACCAGATACAAGAGCACCTCCTAAACAATTTAGTGATGCTGATGTACAGGCTCAACTCGATCGTTTACTCCCTCGTCTACCGGGCAAGCATCCTAGTTTTGGAGGTGTTATGAGAAAGCGAGAGGAGTTTGAGTTAAACTGGTCTAAACGAAGCATATTTTTTGAACTTGAGTATTGGTCTTCTTTGCAGCTTAAGCACAATTTAGATGTGATGCATATTGAGCGAAATGTGTGCGATAGTTTGCTCGGTACTCTTTTAATGAATGATAAAACAAAAGACACGTCAAACGCACGTGTTGACTTGGAAAAGCTAAACATTCGAAAGACGTTGTGGTTGAAAAAAATGCTAATGGCAAGTTATGTAAGCCGCACCCAAAATACTCATTCCAAGTCAATGATCGAAAGCTTTTCTATGAGTTTGTTAAAAATGTTAAATTGCCAGATGGGTTCGGATCTAATATTAGCAAGAGAGTGACAGATAATTATACAAACATTACTGGGTTGAAATCTCATGATTGTCATATTCTAATGCAACGTTTGATGCCAATTGGGGTTAGAGGATTTTTGGCAAGGGATGTATATACACCAATAATCAATCTTTGTATGTTTTTTAAGCAACTTTGTTCTAGAACATTATTGGTTGAAGATATGAAGAAAGCAAAACTTGCCATTCTGACAATCTTATGTCAGTTAGAGTTGATCTATCCTCCTGCTTTTTTTGACATCATGGTTCATTTGGTTTTGCACTTACCTGATGAAGCGATTCTTGGAGGTCCAGTGTGTATGAGATGGATGTATCCATTTGAAAGATATATGAAAAAACTTAAAAATTATGTAAGAAACAAGGCAAAGCCAGAAGGTTGTATAGCCGAAGGCTATATTGCGGAAGAAGCTCTATCATTTTGTTCGAGGTACCTTCGAGATGTTGAAACTCAGTTCAATCGCCCCGACAGAAACGAGGATGTTGTTGTCGAAAAAAGAAAGTTGTGGGTGTTTGAGTCTCTTTGTCGTCCGGCTAGTGCCTTGAAGATCAAACATCTTTCTGTAAGCGAAAAACTAAAATTGGAATGGTTTGTCCTCGATAGCATCGAAGAAATTAGGAACTACATGAAGTAAGTGTTACTATCATTAACTTTTCATAATATATTTGTTAAGTATTTATTTTTTCCTTACTTGTATATTTTTATTATCAATGTAGTGAATTCAAATCTGAAAAGCCCCATGATGATGTTCAAACTAATTTTCCTATGTGGTTTCTTGAGAAGGTAATACATATATAGTTGTCAGTTAGTTATACATATCTATATAACATGTGTATAACTATATATTTCTAACTATATTAGGTCTATTCGATGAAAAAACAAAATTCTCCAGAATTTCACTCAGAGTTGTATTCTATTTCCATGGGTGCGAGTATAAATGTCTTTACTTACACCGCGTGTATAGTAAACGGTGTTAGGTTTATGGTACTTGACCGTGATGCACGGCGTACAACACAAAACTCTGGTGTGTTAGTGGAAGGAGAAAATGGTGAGAAGTATTATGGTCAATTAGAAGAGATTATTGAGATGCATTATCCAAATGGTTATTCAACTGTCCTATTTCGGTGCAAGTGGTACGATACTCGAAGGGGTGTTAGATTTGAAAATAATATCACAAGTATCAACACTGATCAAGAATGGGACAAAGAAGATCAACTCATATTTGCTTCGCAGGCCAAACAAGTGTTCTACATCCAAGAACCTTCTCGAGGAAACCAAAACAATAACAACAAATGGGTCGTCGAGCAAGTTAATCATCGAAAAATATGGGATCTACCGTTGAACGAGAATGTACAAACAGTTGACGAGAATGTTCAAAATGTTGACCATGACTTACCCGAAGATCTTGACGTTGTCCATAACAACTCTTCCTCTGGTATAAGATTGTTCATCGACTTTAGGCAATACTTGCCAAGCAGTTCTGCTTCCCAGGGTGAGCCCGCTGAAGTGTCCGAGGATGAGACCGATGAATTGTCTAAGGGCGAGCATGATGAAGTGTCCGAGGACGAATCAGATTATTACACTGAGGGGTTTGAGAGTGATACTGAAGTATCTGAGGGAGAGATATCTGAGGGGTCTGATTAAAAGTAGGTTGGAAAACTATATTCATATTGTATTTGTATTTATATTTTAAAGTAGGTTGTAAAACTGTATTCACATTATATTTTGACTTCCATATCTTATAACATTTCAGTACATGATGGCCGATGTGATGGGCCATGGAGGAGATGGTTCTGGACAGGACCCCCCACCACCTGGCGGCTTTGGATCTGGGCATGGACACTACGAGGAGGGTTGTAAGTCTTAGTATAAACTATTTATAAATCCTGTGACAGATAATTATTTATTGTGAATGATAATTTTTGATTGATTTTGCAGCACCACCTCGTAGGAAAACTCGTGGAATTGCAAAAAACTATCGCCTAGAATCTGAGGTCTTGGAAGGAGGGCGTTTAAGTTTGCAATTTGACAGGCAAGCGACTTTTACCCCGGTTGGACACAAGAAAGATTTGTTTAGCCGGGAAGTGGGGTTATACATGTGGCGGAACATCGCATTTGATAAAGGTAGTTGGAGAGAGGTTTCAGAAGCTCAACAGAATGCATTATACGAGCACCTCGCGGTAAATGATTTATTTAAGTTTATCTTATGTCGAGATCTTTGTTTTTTACTTGACTAACTTTTTTTGTTTATTTTTTTTAGAAATCATTCGATCTAGAGCAGATTGATCGGGACGTTGATCGATCTAAGTTAAAGTTGGGAATTTATTCAATATACATGAAGCGATACAGAGATCGCAAGGCAGATGCAAAAAGGCGTTTTCGAGAGTTTGGAGGGGATGTCGAGAGAGCTCTAGCCAATGTTCCTGAAGGGATGACTCCAGCTAATTGGGAGAGTGCCATTAGACATTTCATGTCAGAGAAGCATCAAAAACAGTCACTTGTTAACCAAGCAAATCGTCAACTTCAAAAATACCCAAACCGAGGGGGGACATCGTCTTATAGCAGCACAACTTATAAAAAAGTAATGTTTGGTTTATATATTATTATATATATATATATATCTCTTATACGTACTAGTTGTAATAAAAATAATATTTAATGTTAAACAGGCTCAAAGTCACCTACAGACGTTCATTGATGCTCATACAGCTAAAGATGGAACGATTGATAGCGCAGCAACTGAAACAATTGTTAGTAACTATTTAAATTTAATTTTTTGTTACTTGCATATATAATTCACCTTTTGTAAACTACAGCGGCGATTAGAGGATGAGTTGGCTGCCCAAACTGAAGGAGATAATCAAGTGAATGCGTTTGAAAACGTACTCGGTAGTAGGCGCGGATGGATCCGAGGGATTGGGTTCAAACCTTCTTCAAAAGCCCCGGTTACCCATGATAAGTCTCAACCGCAGCCAACGGTCGCATTCACACGGGTAACAATAACATTTCTTTATAATGACCTTAAATTTATATATATGTTATTAGTTTGGTAAATGTTATTAGTTTGACCCGTTTGACCCGTTTGATGATTGTAGTAGGTTATTTATATAGATAACGATTAAGATTAATAATATTTTATAGGATGAAGATTCCTGTTAGGAACACAAATATATAGAGATTAGAAGTAACTTTATGCTTTTGAAGGTTTAATGTAGTAACATGATGATTTTCATGGTTTGATGAATCTTCTTTATGGGTCAAATGGGTTGAAATTACATAATGCATATAGTTTCACCCGGGTAGCTTGTTGTTTTTTAAAAGTACTTAACTTACTGTTTTTTAGTGGAATGGGTCAAATAGGTCAAATGGAATATCATCTTGTTTTTTAGATTATTTTTTACTGTTTTTTAGTGGAATGGGTCAAATGGAATTTCATGCTTTTCATAATGGGTCAAATGGGTCAAATGGAATTTCATGTCATGGGTCAAATGGGTCAAATGGAATTAGAGTGAAAATAGGAGTATACATGACCTATATGCGCTTTAACCATGACCTTACTGTTTTTTTATAATTTGATATGCCATGTGCACTTTTAGAATTAGATATGGGTTACATGGAATTTTAGTGGAAATACTTTAACATTGACTTCAAATGCACATGGCTTCACAAGGAATATTTATTGACTTCTTAAGACTTAAATGCACATGGCTGCTTGTGTATGACTTCTTAAGACTTAAATGCACATGGCTGCTTGATAGAAGGAAAGCACATGGCAAGTTAAAATTTGACCCGTTTGATCTTAAAATATAAAATGAGACAAAATAGACATTAATATATGTTATTAGTTTGGTAAATGTTATACACGGGTAAATGTACGTATGAATGGATGTTGATTAATTAGCGGCGACTTGGTTTAGTTTTTAACGAATTGAATGATGGATGTTGACTGTACTGTATGAATGTATGCAGGTTGTTATGTAATATTGCAGGTTGTTATGTAAAAATTTGATTTGGAAAATATGGAAAAACTGAAAAATGCAGCAAGAAGCTGTAAAACCTACACAGGGGTTTTAGCGGCGACTAAAGGCATTAGGGGCGACATTTTTTCGTCATTTTCGAGGCCTTTAGCGGCGACTCAATAGCGGCGACAGAGGGTCATTAGCGGCGACTTTTTAGCGGCGACAAATTAGCGGCGAAAGTTTGACCATTAGCGACGTTTTATTACCGGCGAATTTTTAGCGGCGACTTGTCGCCGCTAAAGGCAATAGCGGCGACTCTTTGGATCTTTAGCGGCGACTTTTGTCGCCCCTAAAGACCTGTCTTCTTGTAGTGCATTGAAAGGAAGAAACGTATTGAAAAGTGGTGCCATGTATGCGATTAATCAACAAAGGCTTTGGAATTTCGTCCATCTCTTATCTTCTTTTTCAAAAGATTAAAGTTGTTCTTATTCTAGGATCCTAACTTTTCCATAATACAAATCAAACTTACGATTTAATGAAAGCATGGAGCTGAGGCTAAATAAACACAATCTTCTCTAGCTTGTTTGATCCCTCTTTACACAAACAAAATATGCCCAATATTCGTCACCAAAATCATTTAGTATACAAGAATTTCCAAATTCAATACAAAAACTCAAAATTCGTTGCCAGATATTGCTCATCGCTTGCAAGTATTTCACGTTAAACTTCACATCAAAACATGTTTTACCCTAAATTTGTCGACTTTGTCTAAAAAAACTCAAACTCTTGTATCAGAATTCTTGTGTTTGTGAGTCTAATATGTTAACGTTCTTCTTTCTAAATAAGTGTCTATTTCTATCTATAATTGTCTTTGTTCGGTTAAATATTTTAGTGAAGAATAAGGTTCAAATACAAAGTTAACAATGTCTAAAACGTGTGTGAAGCAATAAGTGAGTGACATATGACATTTTTTAAAAAAACAGAAAGAGGGGTATTTTAGGAAGTCTAATTTATTGAGATGAAGGTGGGGATTTGTAGATCGACTTTTTCTATCGGAGATGAACAATAACTTCCATAATTGACTGATTCAAACGATAGAAGCTCCTTAGCTTACATCAATTCAGTTCGGTGATGTGTAGAAGCTCCTTAGCTTACATCAATTCAGTTCGGTGATGTGTAGATGAATTGTTTCTTACTTGTCATCGAATTCAGCTGTTGAAGATCGCTGATTTTTGTTTTTCCTAAAGGAGTTCATTGATTTCTATTGTTTCCATTGAAGATCGCTGAAATTTGTTATTGCACGATTCGATAATTTATTGTTGTTTGCCAATGTCGACGATTAAAGATCTGTTTGGTATGTATATCTATGATTATATACTGTCAATTGAAGTAGTATGTTATCGTTTGATACCATCATTATGTCTTTTGAACCATCATTGTGTCTATAATGTTAGATTACTATGAATTTTGTTATCGATTGAGATCATTATTATGTCTTAGGTATAATCATTGTTCCTTTTTGTTCATCATTGTGTCTTTTGTATTGTCATTGTGTCTGAATGAAACAGTCATGGTTAGTGATTAGAACATTATCAATATGTTGTTAAACATATTTTATAAACATTAGGTGAGTCTATAGATGTTGTGTCTTTTTATGCTATTATGTTTCTTATATGATATTAATTAGACTGATTGTGTGTTTTATATTGCTGTGTTTTTATATGATATTAACTGAGCTCATTGTGTCTTTTATGACGTTGTGTATTTTTATGACATATTATTTTTATTCATATAGATGCTGAAACATACAAAGATATTGGTGAAAAACATGTATCCCCAGGTTCTGGAAGAGTATCTTACATACCTTTTGCAAAGAGTTCAATTAAACATGTTATAGGAATGAAGTTTGATTCTATTGAGCATGCTTTTGCATTTTATCAAAGTATGAATCTTTCTTGTGGATTTGAAGCTAGGAAGCATACAGAATATATACAAGCTGGTAAAATACTTTTGAAGTATTTTGTTTGTTCAAAGCAAGGGTTTAAAAAGGGAAAATTATTTGATTCTTCAAATGTTGAGGATCATAAATGTAAGTGGAAGCATAGTAAACCATCTAAGAGAGTTGGGTATGAAGCAATTCTTAAGCTATGTTTAGTTAATAGTAAGTATTGTGTTTATTTTTTCAAAGAAGAGCACAATCACTTATTTGTTGATCAAGATGATGTGCATTTTTTTCCTGCTGCTAGAAAGGTTGACCACGTAAAGGAAGGTACAATTCAAGCTTTGATTGGTATAAATATTGGTCCCGTTTGAGGTATTCATATATTGAGAACTTTGTGTGGTGGTTACACAGAAATAGGTGCGACAAAGTCTGATTTCAAAAATTATAAGAGGGATTTAAATAAATATATTGGTGAATATGATGTTGATATACTTGTTCAAATTCTTATAAAGAAAAAGGATCACTTGAAAAATTTTACTTATGAATACATTGTTATAGAAGATGGAACATTTAATGGTTTATTTGGGGCTGATGATGTTATAAAGAAGAATACTTGATTTTTGTTGATGTTGTTGGATTTGATGCTACTTATAAATCTAACAAGTATGATTCTAATATTTTCATTGTGTTATTTTTTATTATGTTATTATTTACATTGTGTTATCTTATACATTGTGTCTAATTTTAGTTATTGTATTATATATGATATATGTTTATAATTTAATTTTTATAGGTATGAAATGGTTTTTATACCTTTCACTGGTATAGATAATCACAACAGAAATGTTACTCTCGATGCTGCCCTTCTTGGATCTAAAACTGCATATTCGTATAGGTGGTTATTGCGTAACTATATCAAAGTTTTTGATAATCCACCTAAAGTTATTGTTAATGATCAAGATCCTGCAATGAAGAGGGCTATACTAGATGTTTTACCAACTTCCCAGCATAGGTTATGTATGTGACATATATAGGACAAAGTGACTTCTAAGATATCAAGTGTTTATTCATTGTGTCTTTTATTTTTTTACTTATTATGTCTTTTTCTATTTTACTCATTGTGTCTTTTTCCTTTTTACTCATTGTGTTTTTTTCTTTTTATTCGTTGTCTTTTTCATTTTTACTCATTGTGTCTTTTCCTTATTTACTCATTTTTGTCTTTTTTATTTTTACTCATTATGAGCATTGAAACCCTTGATGATTTTACAAAGTTTGAAATCAAAGATAGGCACCCATGCACTAATTACTTCAAGGTAATAATTTCTTGGTTCTTGTTTATGTAGGATTCTATATGCCCAAGACACGTAGAATATTGATGCGGTTAGTATGTTATGATCCAAGTCGGGTTATACCCAATAACAAGCTTAGCAAACACCAATTGATATTTAATTGATGATATGATCATGCAATTAAATATTTACACCAATTTAAAAAATAGGTTTTCTAAATAAGTTGCATATGAGAAGGAACAACTTATTAGAATATTTTGTTCAATAATATTATTTGAAGTGTTATTTAAATAAGTTAAACAACACCAAATAATAATGAGAAATTATAACTTATAAGTTAATTGGTTAATTTGATAAGTTATAAAACTTGTTATACAATTAAATGGTAATTGTATGTCTAGTTGCAAGACCATTTTAATGTGTGTGTATGTGTTTAATTTAATGAGGGAAAACCCATTTTGAATGGGTTTTGGCCGTCCCCCCCTCTATTTTCTCATTGGACCATTTTGTTTTGAGAACCACACACACATTAAGTGGTCTTGGGGTTCTCCTTTTCTCTACCATTCACAATACATGCAAACAAGAAAAGCTTTCTATTCTCTCTCAAAAATCTCGGTTCTAGCAGCTGAAAGTTGAGGGTTTTTGGAGCTTTTGTGGTGTTTCTTCCTAACAAGAAGGTGTGCTTGCAAGATAAGCTTGGGGTATACACACTTGAGGGTTCCTCCTCTTGGAACCTTGGTCGATTTCATCTTCCCATATCATCAAATTTGCTGCTGGAAGTTCGCTATCTTGAAGGTCTTTTGGCAGCTTTCATTTTGGTGTTTTTGGTGTCCAAATCCAAGCAAGAATGATGCATACTTAGAGCTTTGTGGGAGTCAACATTTGAGGACATCCAACCTTGAAGCTTTGGCCATATTTCAGCCTTCTAACTTTTTTCTTTGGTTGACTTCTAACTACTGAAAGAGGTAGTTTGGCAGCCCCTTTGTGGCTGCCATATTGTGTTGTTTTTATGTACACATAGCATGTTTATTCACATATAATGATCCTTTGATTTATGGGTTTGTTTTAAACACTTATATGGTCACCTAAAGAACATAATTTGTTATTCCTCTGCGTTTTCTGAAAGTTTAAATGGTTAAACTTGGTTTTATGTTGTAACAAACCCATCAATGGCATCAAGAGCCGGTTATGTGGATAACTTGCTTGTTTTTGTCCTTTAAAATCGGTTTTAGAGGATGATTATAAACTCATAATAGGCTGATTTTGGTTGATTGAATAAACCTCATGTCTTTCAAAGTTATATCTTCATGCTTACGATTAAACTTTGAAAGATAGGAATATCAATTGGTTGACATGTTTGGTTGTTGTTTGTTTGGACAAACAAACCCAAATTTTCAGTTTATGTTGGCTGAAAATTTAGGGTTTAATGGGGTTTATTTTGTTTGTTGAATGATGTTAATGATTGTTCATATGATAGTGCATAACCTAGCTTAAGACCTTGTGTTGTTTTGGTTTGGATTGAATGTATTTATTTGATTATATTCATTCAATTGGGTTGTAAAGTTTTGTGCTTGTATTTTGTCTATTTATTCATTGGGATGTAATAATAGATTAGGAGTATTTTTCTTTTACTAGAAAATATGTATTAGGATGTATATTTTGCAAAAGAAGATGCTTGGGAAGGAGGCACAAGAGGAAGACACAAAAGAAGGACTTGAAGCATATGGATGCAAGTTCAAGTGGGGGTCTAAGAAGACCACAATTTTGTGTTGTATTCAACCCTTAGGAAAGACCAAATGACCACACTTGTGATGGCAAACAAGTGTGGTCACAATAGTAGCTAAGGTTATGCACATTATGGTTGTTTATGTTTATGCTTGTTTGAATGTTTGTTATTTGATTGTATGGTTGAAATTTTGACATGCATTACAAACTAATTAACAAACTTAACAAGCTATAAAAATGATGGTTCTTAATCATTAAAAGGTAATAAAAGGTTATTAAAATGATTTAATGATTTTAAAGATTAAAATAGGTTTTAATCAAAGGACCATAGGGTACCTTGTATTTGAAAGCATGCAAATACAAGTACATAGAGTTTTCTAAACTAGAATTATGAAATCTCTAAACATTTGAAAAACAAGATCAACACCGTCCTTTTACACAACACTTAAGTCACTTGGGAACTCTTAGTGGGATAAAGGTCGCCTAACCACTTTGAGGGAACTCATGACTTAAGGTGAGAATGCCATATTCGTGGGATAAAGGTCACCTAACCACTCATTTTGGCAAACTCACACGTGTGTGTAAGTAGGATGTCTTGATTTGCAAACCATGTTAAATGGATCACCAACAATATGGTTTCCAAATGGTGTTGATGGGATTAACATGCCGACTTTACATAGGATGTTTAAAGTCGATCCCATACCTCTAGAAGTTGCAAATGGTTGCAACCGTCAATTGTTGACCACCTTATTAATTTAAATTGTGCGATAAAGGTCACCTAACCACAATTTAAATGTAATGTTAGGTTCTAGATTTTAATATAGCTAGACCTTAAAAGGCATTAATTATTAAAAGTAGCAATATCGAAAATACTAAAATAGATCTTTGTTAAATTTTTTAGATGGCCACCAATCACGATAACTCATCCGCGTCCACCCAATCACTACGAGCGATCCTCCAAAAGGAACGTCTAAATCATAACAACTTTATTGATTGGTATCGAAACTTGAGAATCGTTCTCAAGCAAGAGAGAAGATCATATGTTTTAGACGACCCTATCCCCGATCAACCTACCGAGGATGATGAGGAGCCCTATAATGATTGGCTGAAATACACTGAGGACTCCGTCCAAGTGTCTTGTCTCATGCTAGCGAGCATGACTCCGGATCTCCAAAAGGAGTATGAACATCATGGAGCTTACGACATGATAACCCAGCTGAAGGAAACGTTCCAACAGCAAGCAAGGGTTGAGCGCTTCGAAACGGTTCGAGCACTCCATGCATGTCGTATGGACGACAACCAATCTATTTCATCTTATGTACTTAAGATGAAAAGTCATATTGACCGCCTCGAGAGGCTAAATTGTCCCGTCTCGAAAGAATTGGCCACGGATTTGATCCTAAATGGCCTTACTAAGAAGTTCGAGACATTCGTGTTGAACTACAACATGAATGCTTGGGACAAAAGCATTGGTAAGCTTCACTCAATGCTCAAAACGGCCGAGGCGGCCATGGGTAAAAGGGTTTTACCCGTTCTCACCATCAATGAAGGTGGGAACAAGAAAATGCCTTATCCCGCACCCAAGGAAAAAGTTGCCAAGGGTAAGGGATCCATTTGGGGAAAGGGGAAAGGGGTGGCAAGGGTGCCACCCAAACCACAAGAGAAGAAGCAAAAGGTTGCTACTAATGACCCATGCTTCAAGTGTGGGGAGATTGGACATTGGGCAAGGAATTGTCCCGTCCATCTCCAAGAGTTGAAAGCAAAGAGGGATGCCGGGCAGACCTCAGGTACAATATACATGATTCATATTGATCTTAATGTTACATCTTCAAACACATGGGTATTAGATACCGGATGTGGAACTCATATTTGCAATTTGTTGCAGGGGTTCACAAGAAGTAGGGACTTCAATCAAGGGGATGTAAGCCTCTTTATGGGCAATGGAACTAAAGTCTTAGTTGAAGCTCGTGGGGACTACATCCTAAAACTTCTAAGTGGCGTGGAAGTTATTTTGAAGAATGCTTTGTATGCTCCTAGTTTGACTATTTATGTATCCCAATTAAGACATTATGATTATGTATTATCTTTTATTGAAAATGATATTCATGTTTCTTTAAATGGTATGTTCTATTTTAAAGCTATTCCCATTAATGGTATTTATGAATTGGTTCATGAAAATACTTTAAATAGTTCATTGTACCAAACTAACACCAAGAAACTCAAGTTGGACTTGAGTGATACCTATCTTTGGCATTGTTGTCTTGGTCATATAAACAAGAAACGTTTACAAACACTTCAAAAGAATGGTCTTTTAAAAACAAATGAATGTGATTCATTTGATGTTTGTGAATCTTGTTTAAAAGGTAGGATGACTAAGGCACCCTTTAGTGGAACTACCGAAAGGGCAAAAGATTGATTAGGAATCATACATTCGGATGTATGTGGTCCTTTTAAACCAATGACTAGGAATAGTGAAAGATACTTCATTACCTTTACCGACGATTATAGTCGCTATGGGTGTGTGTAATTATTAAGGCACAAAGATGAAGCTTTTGAAATGTTCAAAATCTTCAAGAATGAAGTAGAAAATCAACTCAACAAGTCAATTAAAGTTCTCCGTACCGATAGAGGAGGTGAATACCTAAGTGATGCTTTTCAAGATCATCTTAGGAGTTGTGGGATTGTCTCACAACTCACTCCACCTGGAACACTACAACATAATGGTGTGTCTGAGAGGGGGAATCGAACCTTATTGGATATGGTCCGGTCTATGATGGCTAGAAGCACACTACCTCTATCATTTTGGGGTTTCGCTTTGCTCTTCATGGCCCGTATTCTAAATATGGCCTTAACCAAAAAGGTGGAAAGGACACCTTTTAAGATATGGCATGGAAGAGTTCCATCCCTATCATACTTAAGGGTTTGGGGTTGTGAGGCTTATGTTAAGACTCCCACCCCAAACAAATTGGAAGTCCGATCCACAAAGTGTATCTTTATAGGATATCCTAGAGATTCTGTGGGATATTATTTCTATGATCCACTGGAACAAAAGGTGTTTGTTGCCAGAAAGGGTGAGTTCTTAGAAGTAAAGTTCCTTATGGAAGGAGCTAGCAATAGAATAGTAGATCTTGAGGAAGATCAAGAATCACAACCCGATGCACGATTGGTTGAAACTAGCACTCAACATGAGGATGTTGAGGATGATCAAGCGGTTGATCAATACACACAAAACGTTCGCAGAAGTGGTAGAACTAGTAATCCACCTGAAAGATACTGATTTTTCATGGATGGATGCTATGTGGTAGATTTAGATGAACCAACCACATATCATGATGCAGTGTCCAATTTGGATTGTGACAAATGGCTTGAGGCCATGAACGTTGAGATGCAATCCATGTATGACAATCAAGTTTGGGAACTTGTTGTACCACCTCTTAAATCCAAGGTAGTTGGAAGTAAATGGGTTTTCAAGAAGAAAACCAATATGCATGGAAACTTGGATACTTATAAAGCTAGACATGTAGCAAAGGGTTTCACTCAAACTCAAGGGGTTGATTATGATGAAACCTTCTCACCTGTTGCGATGCTAAAGTCTATAAGGATATTGTTTGCCATAGCTGCTCATTATGATTATGAGATTTCGCAAATGGATGTCAAAACCGCTTTCCTAAATGGATATCTTGAGGAAGATGTCTATATGGTTCAGCCTGAAGGTTTTGTCGATCCAAAACATCCTAATAAAGTTTGCAAGTTAAAGAAATCAATCTATGGATAGAAACAAGCATCGAGAAGCTGGAATCACCGTTTTGATGAGGAGGTAAAGAAATTTGGCTTCATCAAAAACGCTGATGAGGCTTGTGTGTATAAGAAGGCTAGTGGGAGCACAATAACTTTCCTAGTATTGTATGTCGATGACATACTGCTATTTGGAAATGACATTCCAACCTTGGAAGGTGTAAAAACCTGGCTTGGAAGTTGTTTTTCCATTAAGGATGTTGGTGAAGCCGCCTATATTCTGGGAATAAAGATCTATACGGATAGATTAAGGCGGTTGATTGGTTTAAATCAAAGTGCATACATTGATAAAATCTTGAAAAGGTTCAAGATGGAGAACTCTAAGAAAGGTACGGTACCTATTCAAAGAGGA
Source organism: Flaveria linearis (assembly GCA_024085815.1). Classification (NCBI taxonomy): domain Eukaryota; kingdom Viridiplantae; phylum Streptophyta; class Magnoliopsida; order Asterales; family Asteraceae; genus Flaveria; species Flaveria linearis. The sequence goes on along the minus strand of CM044018.1, from coordinate 7,124,909 downwards.
ACGATATTGAGTACGACTCAATGTCCAAGCTCAAAGGATGAGCAAGATAAAATGAAGTCAATCCCATACGCATCTGCTATTGGATCCATCATGTATGCGATGATATGCACTCTACCGGATGTGTCATGCGCCTTAAGCATGACAAGCCGATACCAGCAAAATCCTGGAAACAGTCATTGGATGACTGTTAAGAACATACTTAAGTACCTAAGGAGGACAAGAGATATGTTTCTAATCTATGGATCTGGTGATGAGGAACTCGTTGTAAAAGGTTACACGGATGCGAGTTTCCAAACCGATCGTGACGATTCACGGTCACAATCGGGATATATTTTCATTCTGAATGGATGAGCGGTCTTTTGGAAGAGCTCTAAGCAGGATGTGGTGGCTCTATCAACTACAGAATTAGAATACGTCGCCGCCTCATTGGCAGCTCAAGAAGCTGCATGGTTGAAGAAATTCATTACCGATCTAGGGGTTGTCCCTTCCATTCAGGACCCCCTGGAGATCTTTTGTGATAACGAGGGTGCGATTGCTCAAAACAAGGAACCCCGTGCTCATCAAAAGACTAGGCACATTGAGCGGAGATTCAACTACATACGAGATGAAGTTGAAAAGGGAAAGATATGTATTCGCAAAGTTCACACGGATCAAAACATTACGGATCCTCTCATGAAGCTCCTTGAAAAGGCAAAGCATGAAGGTAATACTTGTGCCATGGGACTTCAATATTCTAGTGATTGGATTTGATCTGTAAATTTTGTATTTGGATATCTGGAACTCTTTATTATTTGAATGAAATTATTTGGTTATAATGTTTCAATTAATGTTCCAATTTAGCATGTTTAATGAATGAGTAAATTATTTACTCTAAATGTCCGTAGTCGTTCATACTTGTGGGAACAAGTGTGAGGGTAAGATTATTATGAACTTGGATTGGTTGATATTCATAAGGATGAATATAGAGCAATGGGTTGCTACCAAGGTTCATAGATATTTGTGGGATACAAATATTGGACTAACCCGCATCTCAAATTTTACTACATGGAATCTTACTGATTGATCATAAGCAAATTTGAGTAAAGGCGAATATCATTTGGTATCCACTGACCTGAGATACATATTGGGTTTTGATATTCACCAAGTATTATACCTTGAGCTAATTCTTCACTATCCTGAAATAGTGGACAGTACATAAGGGTATGTTCAGGTATAACACGAGGTGTTTGTGAGAAACGTATGTAGTCAAGATGGAATTTGTTCCTTTTATTCGTTGAGAGCAAGATGTCTAAGACCTGATTAAGTTAAATCAACAAGGAATGATCATTCTGTGTCCTTGATTTTAACATGACATCTGAAACAAAAGGATAGATGATTGATTCACCTAAATCATTTCAAGTAGGGTCCTTGAATGGGATGATTTTATTGAATGGCTATAAGTCATGCGTATTAAGGGTAGTAAACCGTTGTTAGGCGGTATTTACTGCTTGCATCAATCTTCTATGAATCTTGGGCAAGTTGGAGATTGTAGGATTCTATATGCCCAACACACGTAGAATATTGATGCGGTTAGTACGTTATGATCCAAGTCGGGTTATACACAATAATAAGCTTAGCAAACACCAATTAATATTTAATTGATGATATGATCATGCAATTAAATATTTACACCAATTTAGAAAATGGGTTTTCTAAATAAGTTGCATATGAGAAGGAACAACTTATTAGAATATTTTGTTCAATAATATTATTTGAAGTGTTATTTAAATAAGTTAAATAACACCAAATAATAATGAGAAATTATAACTTATAAGTTAATTGGTTAATTTTATAAGTTATAAAACTTGTACATACAATTAAATGGTAATTGTATGTCTAGTTGCAACCATTTTAATGTGTGTGTCTGTGTTTAATTTAAAGAGGGAAACCCCATTTTGAATGGGTTTTGGTCGTCCCTCCTCTATTTTCTCATTGGACCATTCTGTTTTAAGAACCACACACAATAAGTGGTCTTGGGGTTTTCCTTTTCTCTACCATTCACAATACATGCCAACAAGAAAATCTCTCTATTCTCTCTCAAAAATCTCGGTTCTAGCAGCTGAAAGTTGAGGGTTTTTGGAGCTTTTGTGGTGTTTCTTCCTAACAAGAAGGTGTGCTTGCAAGATAAGCTAGGGGTATACACACTTGAGGGTTCCTCCTCTTGGAACCTTGGTCGATTTCATCTTCCCATATCATCAAATTTGCTGCCGGAAGTTCACTATCTTGAAGGTCTTTTGGCAGCTTTCATTTTGGTGTTTTTGGGGTCCAAATCCAAGCAAGAATGATGCTTACTTAGAGCTTTGTGGGAGTCAACATTTCTTGAAGCTTTGGCCATATTTCAGCCTTCTAACTTCTTTCTTTGGTCGATTTCTAACTGCTAAAAGAGGTAGTTTGGCAGCCCCTTTGTGGCTACCATATTGTGTTGTTTTTATGTACACATAGCATGTTTATTCACATATAATGATCCTTTGATTTATGGGTTTGTTTTAAACACTTATATGGTCACCTAAAGAACATAATTTTCAGCTTATAAAATCGGTTTTAAAGTTGTTATTCCACTGCGTTTTCTGAAAGTTTAAATGGTTAAACTTGGTTTTATGTTCTAACAAACCCATCAGTTTATGTATTATGTTACTTGATGTGCATTTTACTTTATCATTATGTCATGTTTTGAGGTTTTGATGATCTAGATAGGTTGGACTCACCTAGATTAGATTAGCTTATTTTATCTTATATGTAATAGGACTAATGTTAGATGATTTACATTTATGTAAGTAATGTCTAGTTTGTTTTATCTTTGTTTCGCACTAACCCAGCGAAACTACGAGCAAATCTATAGATTCGCTCATAGTCAGCTGATAAAGGTCACCCAACAAAACTGTTGTTCGTGTCAGGTGAACCTACATTTTTGGTCAGGGTAGTTTCGCTCCAGCGAAACTACCAGCGAATTTAGTACTGTTTATATATTTGCAACTCTTGTAACTTTGGGAGCAAGTTTTGCAAAACCTTAATCGAAATACACTTTTGCATTACTGTTTTCATAGCACTTTTGGGCTGGAATTGCATCAGTTTCATATCATTGAGCCTTTATTTGTTAGTATTGTTTGAGTTTGGATCATATGGCTTTATTTTGAAACTCATTTCTATATTTTGCTCTGTTGATTCAATTTCTGTGGGATATCACTGTGATTATTATTCATTAGCACTGAAATCGATCACCAAAGGACCAACAATATGGTATTAGAGCCTTTGTGCTCTTGATTTGTTGAGTTTTTGGGGTTTTTGAGATGGTTTGAAGAAAAAGTTACTGTTCCATTCGATTTTGATCATCAAAGTGTGTTCTGCATTCAGAAATCTATAGAAAAACCTTTGGTCTTGTTGTAGGGAGATATCCCAATCATCCAATCACTAAGTCATAGCGATTTGGGTGAGTTCAGATTGTTTTTCTGACCTAACAGGAGTTGTTGTTCATCGGGCGAATCTATCGATTATCCAGCGAATCTATCAAATTCCCAGCGAATCTATTTCTCCCTGTGGTTCTAGCGAATCTGGACTCACTGAACGAAAGTTCACATTTCTTGCCTAATTCTCAAGCGAAGATGCTGTCGAATTTACCACTAGAACGAAAGTTCTGCTAGTTCTGTGAACTTGTTGAGCGAACTAGAGCTTCCATAGCACTGATTCGAGCGAATCTGTTGCTAGTTTGTCAAGCGAATCTACAAGCGAATTTACAGGCGAAGTTACCAGTGAATTTACAGAAAGTCAGCGAATTTAGTGATTTGAGCGAACTTATAAACCACTTGAAAAATGATGACTTCAACAAATATCACCATGACTGATTTGGAGAGTATTCAACCTAACAGGCCACCGAGGCTTGTAAATGGTGAGAATTTTGAGGACTGGAAAAGATGTTTGAGGGCTTTCTTCTTCTACACAGATCACAGTCAGTGGGAATCATTTGTAAATAGACCTCACAAACCGACAACTACTGTTGGTGCTATCACCTCACTAAACAATGACCCAAGTACTTATACTGAGACTGGCATTAAGTTACTTGACCGGGACAAGAAAGCTCTTGGAGCACTGACTCTTTGTTTGCATCAGGACATTTATAACAGATTTGCCGAACACACAACTGCTAAGGATCTGTATGATGCATTGTGTGAGTTTTATGATGGTAATGAAGATTTGAAGAAGGACAAGAAAGCTCAACCCGAGAAGGAGTTTAATTCATTTGTGGGATACAGGCATGAGAACCTCACTGATATAAGAAACCGTTTGTTATCAGTTTCAAGCACTCTTAAGAAGTACGACGAGCAATTAGGAAACCATGAGCAAGCTACTAAGCTACTTGATTCACTTCCTCCAGAGTGGAGTATCCAAATCAAGTTGCTCAAGCAAGAAAGGAACTTTGCTGATTACAAGCTCATCGATGTAATCAACAAACTTAAGTCATTTGATCTTGATCTCAAAAGAAGAGAATATAACCAGGGAATGATGCCGGGGATAATTCAACCTCAGAATGCTGCATTGATTTCATCCGCTGCAAACTCTCAGTATTATGGTGCAGCCTGTGGAGGTTATGGAGGATTAGCTGGTCATGTCAGTTCAGATAAGTCGATTGGTGGTACATCACACGTGGGTTCGAGCTCAAAGGCATTAGTCAATACTCAGATTTCATCTGACACCATGTCGTTGTTTGGGTTGTTTGTTCAAAGCTATGAAGCTCTGGTTGCAGGTGAATTGAAAGGTAAAGGTATGACTGTTGAAGACATGTATCAGCTGGATCCTGATGATCTTGAGGAGACAGACATTCAATGGCAAATGGCAATGCTAACTCTTCGTGCTAGAAGGTTTATGGAGAGAACCGATAGAAGAAATTTTGGGAATCAGGGTCAGAACAAACAAGCTTGGGTATGATAAATCTAAGCTCAGATGTTTCAACTGCAAACAGCTAGGTCATTTCAAGAGAGAATGTCCATCTCCAGTTGTCTCAGAACCAGTCAATTCTGGCAACTCTAAGGTCATTCCAATCACGGAAAAGGTTGAAGAAGTCAAGCCAAAGAAAGAAACTGCTCTACTCACAAACTTTGACTGGAGTGCTAAAATTGAAGAATCAAAGGAAGAAATTAACAAGGCTTTAATTGCAGAGGTAGTGGAGGTGCCTGATACTGATAATGACTACATTGATTGTTTTGATCCTTTTAGAGAATTCAGAGATGAAGCTTGTGATGATATTATTAATGGTGATTCAAGTGGAGAAGCTTGTTGGTATGATTCAAGAGAATGATGACGATGCTGCTGATAACAAAGCCGGTGAAGACAAAAAGGTAAAGGAAAGTGAAGCTAAAGTTCAAGAGGGAGTTAATTTGGTTCAGGAGGAAATCGTTCATGAAGGTATGGTTTGCAAAACTGTGTATGTCAATGATAAAGTTGAGGAGGTGCCAGGGAAAGTTGATGAGGAACAGGTTGACGTTGTGGAAATTGGGAGAGCTGCTGATGACTCAAAGACTGCAGGTACTGAAGTTAATCAAGAAGGGAAATCAGAACCAAACATGGAAGAAATGATTCAAGCAGCCAAGCAAGCAGCTGTGGAGGAATACAAAAGAACTGTTCCTGCATGCCATTGTGATCGTGCTCTCGCGGCTGAAAAACTGGTAATGGGTCTTCCTTATGATATTGTAGAAGATATATGTTCCTCTGCTTGTAAAATACGTTTAATTGGAATATACAAAGCTAATAGATTATTAATGAATAATGAAAATAAATTAAAAAGGCTAAACAAGGAACTTAAGGTGAACGAATCAAAATATTTTATTAAATTAAGAGAAGCTTTAAAAGAAAATGACCATTTGAAAAGAACTCTTTTGGAAAAGAACTGTGAAGTCAATTACTTGACTGAACAAGTTACACTTGCTGAGTTTGAAACAAGAAAGCTTAAAGATCATAACTCAGTAATAAGGATTATCCTCATGATATTTTGGTCTGCACAAAGATACAAGTCTTGTCTAAAACTTGGTTGAGAGTTGCTAATTGCTGTCTTGCCCCTGTACTGAGTTTACTTTTGGAATTAGGTTATCGATGTGAAGCTTATGGTGTTTCCTACTGGGATGGTGACTCGGTGATAATGCCCTCTAAGTCAAACATTAAATAATCTCAATAGCCCATTATTGTATATACATGCTTACATTAGATAGGAAAATATGTGTGTTTATCTCCTCTGCTATGCGAAAGCATTGACCTGGAGTGATGATCTTCTCTGCTATGCGGTGGAATTGACCTGAAGCTCTCATCAACACACCTAGATGATCTTCTCTACTATGCTAAAGCATTGACCTGAAGCTCTCATCAATTAGTTGTAGGTCTAGTCTGCGTCTCATGTGTATACCTTGCATATATGTGTGTTTGCATCGGTATATTATAGTGTCCCATATGTATATTATGCTAGTCATTATGATTGCATTTAAGTAAATTCAGTATAATGATCAGGCAAAATCAATGATTATGCTCAATAAACCTTGATGACGAGACTAGTTCTTTATCAAATATCAGTGGGGACCAAGTTGCTGAGTTTCTAATACAATTCAGAACATGATAAACAGTTGCAAATCACGAGTTGAAAAGAATAGGGATTAGGTTTAAGCGGACAAACATATCAGTAATCTCGCTAAGTCATGACCCTCTGAAAAAACTTCGAGAAAAAGATGATATTATATCCTTTTACCATTTATTTTTATTTTTATTTTTATTTTTATTATTTTATTTTATTTTTACTTTTTATTTTATTTATTCTTATTTAATTTTTATGAGTGTTGATATAAAGTATTCAAAAGGCAATTCTTTTTTTATTTTTGTTTTATTTTATTTTTTTATTTTATTTTATTTATTTTATTCTTATTTATTCTTATTATTATTTTATTTTATTTTATTTTAATTTTTATTTTTATTTTAAAATTTGTCCTTGAGTCGGGCGAAATTAAGATTCACCATAGAGAACCTATAACTTTGCTGGTAAGCTCGACCAGTTGAAGTCAAGCGAACATGTTGATGTTACCGGGCGAATCTATAGATTCGATAAAGCGAATCTATGTCCTATAAAACGCACAGTGAACGGGTAATTGTACACAGTGACTCTAAACTCAAAACTCGTGTTCATTGTGCGAATTTCAGATTATCTTTTCAGTGTTGATTTCAGTTCGTGTTATTTGCTATAAAGGGTTTAGGTAGGTGTCGCGAACCACGCTAAACGCTTTAATTGGTGTATTTTTCCTCGCATTGTGAGATTTAGCAGGTTCGCTTGGGTTAGGGTTCGGGAACCCTCGTCCAGCGAATTTGCTAATCTTCAGGCGAAATTGAACGAAAGTTCACTTGAAACGAGCGAATTTGTAAATTCACCCAGCAACTTTGCCCGTTCACTTGAACCGAGCGAAATTACAGATTCACCCTAGCGAACTTAATATTTTTAAGCGAATTTGAACTAAAAGTCACTTGAGTCGAGCGAATCTATAAAATCACCCTAGCGAATCTATAAAATCACCCCTGTAAATTTACTGATGTTCAGGCGAAATTGAACGAAAGTTCATATGAACTGAGCGAATCTATAGATTCACCCCAGCGGAATTATTGATCTTCTAGCGAATCTATAGATTCACCTCAGCGAATTTATTTATTTATTTTTTGTTTTGTTTTTACATACTCTCATATATTTATTATGTTGTATACTTACACTTTTCTAATTTGTTTTCAGTGATCATGGCTAACCTTAAGTTTGCTGAAAAGAACAACACTGTAGCACTTCTAGAGGAAGATAGTCCTAAAGCTACAGGGTTGAGAGATTGCATTAAGTGGCTGAAACAGTCTCCAATTCACTACGCTATCACTCACTCACCGTCTATCTACATCTTACACATACAAGACTTCTGGAGATCAGCCAAGCTGGATGTCAAAGCCAATCCAAACTGCATTCGACCAAGAATAGGAGGGAATGATATGGTCATTACTGAAGAAATCATATCCAAAGTGCTTCGATTAGAAGGTGATCAGGGAGACAAAGTAGAGCTTTCTGACAATCAAGTCATGGAAGGATTCAGAAGTATGGGGTATGAAGGACCATCATTCGGTTCGAAGAAAGAGATAAAGAAGTCCATGCTATCTAAAGAGTGGAGATACATAGCTCACGTATTCATCATGTGCTTAGACGACAGGAAGGGAGGATCAGATGGTCTCAATTTGAGATGGGCCAAAGTAATGGTGATATTTTGTAGAGGTCAGAAATCAAATATAGCCCGACTAATTTTTGAGTGCATGTGCGATAACATCATGACAGTTAAGAAAGAAAAGTGGCTACTGTATCCCAGATTTGTCCAAATGTTAGTTGATGATTTGATTCCTAACATCCCAAAGCATGGAGAAATAAAAAGACTTGCCCTGATGAGCTCCAGGATATTTGCAGACCGTGCTTCTACAAGACATGACTTCAGTGGGAAGATCACCCATTTATGGGAAAACATGTATTCTGCTGAGAGATAGGCATATATCAAGAAAGTGATAGAAATAGAAGAGAAGAGAGCTGCGGAGAACAGGGAAAAACAGGAGGAAACAGTTAAAAAGAGAAAAAGGTATGCTAAAGAAAAAGAGTATAACTTTGAGGAGGAGATTGAGGAAGCCATGCAAGAAGTGAGAGCTGAGAAGGAGAGGAGAACAAAGAAGAGAGCTGAAGAAAGTAGTCATGCTGAAGCCTCAGAGAGGAGAGAACAAAACACAAGCATCAAGCATTCATAGAAAATCCACCAAGAAAAGATGCCAGATCTGAACTTCATCAAGATGTGATTAGAAACGTTAGTGCTTCTGTGGCCAATGAACTAAGCATGATGAAAACCAAACTGATAAACCAGGAGTTGAGGGACAAAACAAAGGATGATATGATTGAAGGCTTAACAAAGATGGTGCTGGATCAACAAGAGTTGATCAAGACATTGTTCAAGGAGGTAAATTCTCTGAAGGAAGCGGCTGGCCTGCCAGATGTAATATCTGAAGAGGAACTCAATGACCTAACCGATACCTCCAAATATGCATTTCTGAAGGTGGGGAGATTTTCTATGGCAGGAGAGGGCCCAAGCTCAGCAGCTGGTACTAGTAATGCTGCAGGATCAAGTCAAAGGAAGGACAAAAATGAAGAAACTATTGATACTGAAGGAATACAAGGAGAGGATGATGATGTGGAGGTTGTGGATGCAGCTTTTATGGATTTGGGGCTTGACATTGAGAAGGATTTAACAGGTGAGGAGGTTGTGGGGGAGAAACAAAGAATGGAGAAAGAAAAAGAAAATGAGATGAAGCTAGTGGATGAAGAGGAGGAAGTTGAAGAACAGCTGGTGGATTACAGCTCGGAGCCTGAATTTTATGAAGTACATGAACGTCCAGTGACCTATATGGCTGAAACTGGGTCATCTGAAACTGGAACGGTGGAGTTAGATCAAACTGACTGGTTTGTTAAAGAAAAGGAGGCTGAGGAGATAACTCCACTATTCCAGAACATCAGAAACCCAACAAGAAAAGAGAGTGATAAAAAGATCTTCAGCTAGAAATATAACTCTGAGCTCAAGTTGTTTATGATCAAAAGAAGGGGAGGAGGAATCTCTTATGTACAAAAAAAGAAAAGCTTTTAAAACCCTCCCAAGATGGGATTTGAGGAGATTAACAGAGATTCCTTTACTTGGAGCTGACCAGAGTGAAAGGGCCATGTTGCTGGAGAAAGAAATTAAAAAGGGTTTGACTGATAACTTCAAAGCTTTTGGTTTCATGAAGATGGAAAGAAAAAGGTCAAAGAAAGACGTTGATTGGGTGCATGGAAAAGGGAAAATCGTGCTAAAACTTAAACCAACAAAGATTGTTGATCGCATTAGGATACCTGATCCTCTTCCCCTAAGACTACAAGCATTCAAGAAATGGTTATATGATAACAACACAGGGGAAGCAGTGATTAGAGTGAAAGGTGCCCTAGAAATCAGACTGTTCGATCCAATGGAAGTATTTTCTTTTTGTGATGATGACTTGGTGTAAGGCCCCCTTTCCCAGGGAACCTCACAGTTGGTCATTCGTAGCAAAAAATGGATTTAAAGTAATCATTTACTCATATATGTATAAATATATATTGCAGCGGAAAGATACGGTAACTTCAATCCATCTCAATGTAGTTAAATTAAAACATAAACATTGTCTTTAAACATCAAAACTATTTAAAAGTCCTCTTAAACACTTCTTCCTCAGGGATGCCAGTCTTTAAGTGCCAAGAAGCTTCAGTCCCACGCTCCCATCCCATAATCTCTAACTCTCACCTGTCAACTGATATGCATACAAAAGTCAGTTTCGCTGAGTGAATTCTAGGTTTACATTTATTAAAATAACTTTTGTAGAAGGTTTTAGCTTTAACAGTTAGAAATAATCATCATCTATCAGAACATCAATGCACACGGAGTATCACTTTATCGATACTTTATCATTACTTGTTAATTATTACTCTTCTTTATCCGTCAATTCTCTGTCACTATCGGTGCCTATGATAACATAGGACTTTACCGACACGCCAATTTAGGACTTACTGTCGTACCCGATCAGGCCATTATTGTCATACCAATCCAGGCATTACTGACCTGCCTGTTCGAGCATTTACTTTATCCGGGTGAGGGCACAACGAATGCAACCATCCTTTATCCATTACTTGCAAGCCTTTACTTTATCCAGGTACACGTTATGGGTCTCATAACTTTTCTTTACGTTTCACTTTCATGTTTAGGTTATACATAATATAACACAACACATTGCAAGGCAATTCATCACTACAAGGGTCATATCCAAATAAGGAAAGCACGTCATCAATTCCTTAGAAAACCCCATTTCCCATATAAGATAGCGTATAAAACTTTACTTTAAAGGAACTGATAATAAAAGTATGTATTTAGTATGCACACCACCCCAAAACATTTAAAACATGTATAAAATAGGGGATCTAGAACTCACCTGAACTTGCCCAAATAGCTTAAATTCTAAGTCACTTAAGCTACAGTCTGAATACTCTAGCTGCATGAAAGTTAATACACGAAAACGTCATTTTCTTCATAGTTTCGCCTACAATTTCGCTGGTAGTTTCGCTGTCAGTTTCGCTACCAGTTTCGCTGGGCAGCAATCCTGCCAGTTTCGCTGGACAGATTCGCTGCCATGGGCGCCCAACTTTCATTGGAATTTCCTAGTTTCGCAAATGTCTATAGGTCAGCCTAAGTTTTAGCGAGATTACCGGTGAAACTGTAGTTTCGCTACAACGAAACTGTAGTTTCGCTGGAAGTCTCCTAGTCTCGCTGAATGTGTACATAGTTCGCTGGATGAGTACCCAGTTTACCTGGATCGGGACACAGTTTCGCTGGATGCATAAAAATGACGAACCAGCCCGTTTTTAACCCAAAATCTTAACTTTTTACGTCCAAATCCTTGGTTTACCTTCCCTGAAACCATTTCTATCATTTTTACACGTTTTTGTATGTAAAAATTTGACCTTTATGTGTTTCTTTGAAACTTTTCAAAACCCAAAACCCTAGAATCCAGGTTTGATCAACAGAAGTGTTTAGAGGTCGATTCTTACCTTGTTTTGTTGCTTTTTTCTTTAGATTTGATGTTCAAATCACCTAGATCTTCAATCTTTTAGCCTTTGAATCTCCAAATCTTGAGTTTTCTCCACTTTCTCTCTCTACTTTCTCTCTCTACGAATTTGGGGGCTAGGGTTGCAAGATGCTGAAATGAAACTGATCATGCATGTTTAAGGGCTTATTAAGGGCCCTTAAACCCATCAAACCTAGCCTATTAAGGCTAATTTGGTCCATAGCCCACTAATTTACCCCTTTATTTCTTAAATTAACCCTTAAAAGCCCATTATTATTAAATGGCTTGTTTCGGAAAATTTCGGGGCGTTACAAGTCTCCCCCCTTATTTAGCTTTCCGACCCCTTTCGATGTTTCCATTGCACTTTGACTTGCTTGACTATTTTATTTCTCAATCGTTTCTCCTTCCGGTCCAGTATAACCACCGGTTGTTCTACATAGTTCAGCTTCTCGTCCACTTCGATGTCACCTAGAGGCACGACTGCCTTATCCGGTGCCAAACATTTTCTTAAGTGCGACACATGAAAGGTAGGGTGAATCCCACTTAATTCTTCTGGAAGATCTAGCCTGTAAGCTACATCCCCAACTCGTGCTAGTACCTTAAATGGTCCGATAAACCTGGGACTCAGTTTCCCCCTCTTCCTAAATCGGATAATCCCTTTCCATGGTGACACCTTTAACATTACCCTGTCACCCACGCTAAATTCTATTGGTCTCCTCCTTCTGTCGGCGTATGACTTTTGTCTGTCCTTTGCGGCCTTCATATACGCCTTGATTTTCTCCAACTTTTCCGTTGTGGCTTCCACGACTTCTAAGCTTCCTAGCTCCTTCTGACCGACATCACCCCAACAAATAGAAGTTTTGCACCGTCGACCGTACAATAACTCATATGGGGGCATCTTAATACTGGCGTGGTAGCTGTTTTTATAAGAGAACTCTGCTAGTGGCAAATGATCGTCCCAGTTACCACCAAATTCGATAACGCATGCCCGAAGCATATCTTCTAGTGTCTGGATCATTCTTTCCGATTGCCCATCGGTCTGCGGGTGGTAAGCGGTACTAACATGCAACCTCGCGCCCATTTCTTCATTGAACTTTTTCCAAAACTTTGAGGTGAACCGCGCATCTCTATCTGAAACAATCGATACGGGCATACCATGCCGCGCCACAATTTCTCGGATGAACAGTTCAGGAAGTTTTTTTGAACTAATTGCTCCCTTGATTGGCAGGAAATGCGCACTCTTAGTCAGTCTATCAATTATCACCCATATCGCGTCGTGGCCTTTTGTCGTGCGTGGTAATTTAGTGATGAAGTCCATCGTAACATGTTCCCACTTCCATTCTGGTACTTCTAATGGCTGAACATAACCATAAGGTCTTTGGTGCTCAGCCTTCACTTGTAGGCACGTTAGACATTTATTTACATATGCAACCACATCTTTCTTCATTCCAGGCCACCAATAATCTTTCTTCAAGTCGTGGTACATCTTATTTGCTCCTGGGTGTATTGAGTAGCGGGTCTTGTGTGCTTCATCCATAATCTTTTCTCGTAAGTCGCCATGCCTCGGAACCCACATCCTGCCGTGGAAGGTCCTAACACCCAAGGTGTTCTCTACTAATTCATCTACTTTTCCCACCATCCTCTCCTTTTTGATTTGTTGCTCTCTTAAAGCGTCTGTTTGAGCTTCGTTTATCAACCTCATAACGTCTAGGGTCACAACTAGTTGGCACGCCTTCACCCGGATTGGTTCATATCCTTCCTTTCGGCTCAGGGCATCGGCTACCACATTTGCCTTACCCGGGTGATAATGGATTTCACAGTCGTAATCCTTTATCAGCTCCAACCTCCTCTTCTATCTCATATTTAAGTCCTTCTGTTCGAAGAAATATTTCAGACTTTTATGGTCGGTAAATATGGTGTACTTAGTTCCATACAAGTAATGTCTCCATATTTTCAATGCAAACACTACCGCGGCAAGTTCCAAATCATGAACCGGGTAATTAACCTCTTGTCCTTTAGTTGTCTAGACGCGTAAGCTATAACCTTTCCTCTTTGCATTAAGACACAGCCTAACCCACAGTAAGAGGCATTGAAGTATACCGTTAGGTCTTCATCTCCCTCCGGTAGGGTTAGTACAGGAGCTTTAGTCAGTCTATCCTTCAATTCCAGAAACGCATCTTCCTGTTCTTTTCCCCAGTCGAACACCACGTTCTTCCTCGTTAACCTTGTTAATGGGGAAGCTATCTTTGAGAAATCTTTGATGAACCTTCTATAATAGCCAGCCAATCCCAAGAAACTACGGATTTCGGATGGCGTCCTCGGGGAATTCCATTGCGTAACTGCTTCAACTTTTGCTGGATCAACCATAACTCCCTCGGAATTTATAACATGCCCTAAAAACTGCACCTCCCGTAGCCAGAAGGCACATTTAGAGAACTTCACATACAGTTTCTCCTTTCGTAATGTTTCTAACACTTCCTTGATATGACAAGCGTGGTCTCCTTCGTTCTTTGAGTATATCAAGATATCGTCAATGAAGACTATTACTGATCTGTCCAACATTGGTCGACACACACGATTCATTAAGTCCATAAATGCCGCAGGAGCATTGGTTAGCCCGAAAGACATAACCAGAAACTCATAGTGGCCATAGCGCGTTCGGAAAGCCGTCTTTGGGATATCTTGCTCCCTTACCTTCAGTTGATGATATCCGGATCGGAGATCTATTCGGGAGAACTAGCTTGCCCCTTGCAACTGGTCAAACAGATCATCTATTCTGGGTAGAGGGTATCGATTCTTCATGGTCAGCTTATTCAATTCCCTGTAATCTATACACATCCTCATGCTGCCATCCTTCTTCTTCAGAAACAACACGGGAGCACCCCATGGAGAAATGCTAGGCCTAATGAATCCCTTGTCCAGAAGTTCTTGCAGTTGTGATATGAGCTCCTTCATCTCGGACGGAGCTAGGCGGTAGGGTGCTTTGGCAATGGGCTGGGCTCCTGACAGTAAATCAATCTGAAACTCTATCTCCCTATCCGGTGGTACTCCGGGCAGATCCTCCGGGAATACGTCAGAAAAGTCCCGCACCACTGGCACATCTGACAACTCTTTCGCTTTATCTTTAACATCCTTGACTTACGCTAGATAAGTTCCGCACCCTCGCCTCATACATTTCTCCGCCTTGATCATGGAAATGATCCTTGGAACCTTGCAATCGTTATCACCGTAGATCGTAACCGGACTACCATCTGGAGCCGTTAACCGGATCATCTTTTGTTGGCATACTATGTTAGCATCGTGGGTAGCTAACCAATCCATCCCTAGTACGACATCGAAACCTCCTAAGGGCATGGCAAACAATTGTGCGGGAAAGTAATGACCTCCTAGTTTAATGTGGCAATCCTCTATCACTCTGACTATTCTAATCGACTTACCATTGGTCGTTTCTACTTCGAAGGCATCATCTATTTCCTTAGTTTGGATATCTAGTGTAGCACAGAAGGGCACAGATACAAAACTCTTACTGGCACCACTATCAAATAATATGGAGGCACAAACATTATTGACAAGGAACGTACCTGACACTACGTCCGGGTCTTTCCTTGCCTCCTTCTTGTTCATGGTGAAAGCCCTTGCCCTGACCTTGGGCTTTCCATCATCCCCCTTGTCATCATCCCCGCTCGTCCTTGCGTTTCCCATCTTAGCTTTCTTGCAATCCCTGCTGTAATGCCCCGACTCATGGCAGTTGAAGCACTTGATCACTCCCGGACATTCTCTAGCCATGTGACCCGTTTTCCCACACCAGTAGCACCCATGGCTACCCACTCGGCATTCTCCGGGATGCCTCCTCCCACACTTCCCACAATTCTTAACTTCATCGACCCCCTTCACAATCGCTTGTTTCGCATCTGCTCTTGCTTTCTTGTTTCCCGGTTGGTAGTTACCATTTCCATACCTCTTCCCATTGTTATTCCAAACTTTCCTCGTCTCACCCACTGTCACAGGCCTGCGATGATCATACAACCTTCCACTGAGGTCCACTACTGACCTAAAAGTACTAGGTCGAGCAGTGACCATGTCCCTACGAATATCCAGAGGCAATCCTTGTATGTACCTCTTGATCCTCTTGGATTTGGGAGTCACCAAGTCAGCCACCAGACGTGCCATTTCATTGAACTTTATAGTGTATTCCTGATGTGTCATGTTTCCAGCCTCCAAACTCACAAACTCTTGTTCAATCTTATCAAGCTCTCTTTCCGGGCAGTACTCCTCTATCACCAACCTCTTTATCTCCTGCCACTTCATCCTCTCAATAGCCTCCTCCCCGTAAGACTCAATAATGTTATCCCACCAACACAGTGCTGGATCCAAAAGGGAATGTGAAGCAAACTTCACCTTTTGGCTTTCCCGGCACTCGCTGATCTTTAGTACGGCCTCCATTTCCCTGATCCAACGCTGAGCAGTAGCTGCGTTACCAGTGCCATCAAATGTTGGGGGCTTACACCTCTGAAAATCCCCGTAGTTGCACCCCTTCGCCACCTCTTCCACCTTGGCATCGTCATTGTTACCCAGAAGATCTTCCTCATCGCTCAACTCCTCAGTCTTGACTGCTCCTTTCTTATCAACCTTCTTTGAAGCCGTACTCTTTTTACTGTCGCCCTTAACTTGCTCCACAAATTTCGCAAGCAGAGCGGGCATCACTCCAGATAGGACCTGGTGCACCTCTTGGGCAATAGCTTCCTTTACTGTTTCCTTCAGTTTTGCCTGGTCAGTGGTAGGCCCCTCGACTCCCGTTTCTAACTCAACCTCCTCCTTAACCGGTTCGTCAACCGGCCTTCTGGTTGACCTTTTGGTCGGTTTTGCAGTCTCACTTGCAGTTTCTTTTGCCCTAGTAGGGGGCCTTCCCCTAGTGATTCTCCGGGTGACCATAGCTGGAACTGCTTTCTTTGGTGCCATTCTTTCTACTTCCTATAAGATTCAGAATGTTAACATGGTCTTTCAAGGCAAGTTCAGATCACGATAAGTTTTGTAAATTTTTAATAACAGTGGCCAGTTGTGATTAAATACTTACAGAACTTCTCGTGCCCTAAAATTTCCTATCCTGAACCACACTAACACTAGAACCTACTATACCTATTCTATGCACGTATAAGTCACATAATTTCAGATAGGCATCACAGATAACATTTTCATACTCTACCTCGACTCTAACTTAAATAAGAAGGCACTACCCACTAGAATAATGCTTACAACATACTTTGTTACCTCTTGGCATGGAGCTTCTTGGACTGGCATCCTTGACACTTGGTCCCATTGTCTGTTTAAGTTTAGGTCTATAAAATAATTTTCCCAAATCTCTTAAACATTGGCTCTGATACCAACTTGTAAGGCCCCCTTTCCCGGGGAACCTCATAGTTGGTCATTCATAGAAAAACATGGATTTAAAGCAATCATTTACTCATATATGTATAAATATATATTGCAGCGGAAAAATATGATAATTTCAATCCATCACAATGTAGTTAAATTAAAATATAAAATTGTCTTTAAACATCAAAACTATTTAAAAGTCCTCTTAAACACTTCTTCCTCAGGGATGCCAGTCTTTAAGTGCCAAGAAGCTTCTGTCCCATGCTCCCATCCCATAATCTCTAACTCTCACCTGTCACTTGATATGCATACACAAGTCAGCTTCGCTGAGTGAATTCTAGGTTTACATTTATTAAAATAACTTTTGTAGAAGGTTTTAGCTTTAACAGTTGGAAATAATCATCATTTATCAGAACATCAATGCACACGGACTATCAATTTTTCGATACTTTATCATTACTTGTTAATTATTACTCTTCTTTATCCGTCAATTCTCTGTCACTATCGGTGCCTATGATAACATAGGACTTTACCGACACACCAATTTAGGACTTACTGTCTTACCCGATCAGGCCATTATTGTCATACCAATCTAGGCATTACTGACCTGCCTGTTCGAGCATTTACTTTATCGGGGTGAGGGCACAACGAATGCAACCCTCCTTTATCCATTGCTTGCAAGGCTTTACTTTATCCAGGTACATGTTATGGGCCTCATAACCTTTCTTTACGTTTCACTTTCATGTTTAGGTTATACATAATATAACACAACATATTGCAAGGCAATTCATCACTACAAGGATCATATCCAAATAAGGAAAACACGTCATCAATTCCTTAGAAAACCCCATTTCTCATATAAGATAGCGTATAAAACTTTACTTTAAAGGAACTGATAATAAAAGTATGTATTTAGTATGCACACCGCCCCAAAACATTTAAAACATGTATAAAATAGGGGATCTAGAACTCACCTGAACTTGTCCAAATAGCTTAAATTCTAAATCACTTAAGCTACAGTCTGAATACTCTAGCTGCACGAAAGTTAATACACGAAAATGCCATTTTCTTCATAGTTTCGCCTACAGTTTCGCTGGTAGTTTCGCTGTCAGTTTTGCTGGCAGTTTCGCTACCAGTTTCGTTGGGCAGCACTTCTGCCAGTTTCGTTGGACAGATTCGCAGACATGAGCGCACAACTTTCGTTGGAATTTCCTAGTTTCGCAAATGTCTATAGGTCAGCCTAAGTTTTAGCGAGATTACCGGCGAAACTGTAGTTTTGCTACAACAAAACTGTAGTTTCGCTGGAAGTCTCCTAGTCTCGCTGAATGTGTACATAGTTTCGCTGGATGAGTACCCAGTTTCGCTGGATCGGGACACAGTTTCGCTGGATGTATAAAAATGACGAACCAGCCCGTTTTTAACCCAAAATTTTAACTTTTTACATCCAAATCCTTGGTTTACCTTCCATGAAACCATTTCTATCATTTTTACACGTTTTCGTACGTAAAAAATTGACCTTTATGTGTTTCTTTGAAACTTTTCAAAACCCAAAACCCTAGAATCCGGGTTTGATCAACAGAAGTGTTTAGAGGTCGATTCTTACCTTGTTTTGTTGCTCTTTTCTTCAGATTTGATGTTCAAATCACCCAGATCTTCAATCTTTCAGCCTTTGAATCTCCAAATCTTGAATTTTCTCCACTTTTTCTCTCTACTTTCTCTCTCTACGAATTTGTGGGCTAGGGTTGCAAGATGCTGAAATGAAACTGATCATGCATGTTTAAGGGCTGATTAAGGGCCCTTAAACCCATCAAACCTAGCCCATTAAGGCTAATTTGGTCCATAGCCCACTAATTTACCTCTTTATTTCTTAAATTAACCCTTAAAAGCCCATTATTATTAAAATGGTTTGTTTCGGGAAATTTCGGGGCGTTACACTTGGTGATTCTGTGCGAGAATCATATAAAAGTTTGAGCTGGAGCTGAAATGTTGGAAGAAGCTGGCCTCTTTATGAGGGTAGCTAACAAGGCAAGGGGATTTAGAGCTGAAGTTCGGGAGCTGTCAAGAAAAATCATTCAAGTGGACGAAACAAGGATGGATGTGGATGACTTAAGCAAATAGATAGATCAATCAATTTCAAGAAGGTTTGAAAAGCCTGTGATAGATGAGGCTAGTGTGTCTGGGGCTTATACTGAGGTGCAAACCGTCCAAGATCAGGAGGAGGTTATAGTTGTAGATTCACCTGATAGAGAAGTCAATGAAGCGGGGTTTGTTGAGAACTTTATTGTTGATAGTGAATCAGAGGTAGGATCTGAAGATGTTACTATCCATTGGCCGGTATTGAGTTAAGGGCAGGAGCTTTCATTGAGAATTTTGAGGCCAAAGTTTATGCTGAAGATGGAGCTGACTAAGAAGACCCCTCTAGGTGAGGTCCAACCTAGGGGGAGTATTGATGATCTAGATAGGCTGGACTCACCTAGATTAGATTAGCTTATTTTGTCTTATATGTAATAGGACTAATGTTAGATGATTTACATTTATGTAAGTAATGTCTAATTTGTTTTATCTTTGTTTCGCACTGACCCAGCGAAACTACGAGCGAATCTATAGATTCGCTTGTAGTCAGCTGATAAAGGTCACCCGGCGAAACTGTTCCCGGCCGGGTAGCGAATTTAGTACTGTTTATATATTTGCAACTCTTGTAACTTTGGGAGCAAGTTTTGCAAAACCTTAATCGAAATACACTTTTGCATTACTGTTTTCATAGCACTTTTGGGCTGGAATTGCATTAGTTTCAAATCATTGAGCCTTTATTTGTTAGTATTGTTTGAGTTTGGATCATATGGCTTTATTTTGAAACTCATTTCTATATTTTGCTCTGTTGATTCAATTTCTATGGGATATCACTGTGATTATTATTCATTAGCACTAAAATCGATCACCAAAGGACCAACAGGTTTATTATGTCATTGTGTGTCATGAAGATGTGGTGAATGAAAATGCTTGATATGGCATTCAAGTGATCTTTGTGTTATGTTATGCAGTTCATTGTGTCAAATATAATTGTGCTTGGTAGATGTGAATGAAAACTACAAATGTATCTTTCTAGAGATCATTGTGTAATGATTATGAGTTTCATTGTGTCATGATTGGGAGGTTCAACTAGCATGATTGTGTTATATTTAACTATGTGCTTGGTAGATATCTATTGTATGAGGCCACTGTGTATAATATATGAGGACATCAATTATGTCAAACTGTTTATGTATACTCTAGTACATCATTGTGTCAAATGTCTAATCGATGTGTCTATTATGTATATTTTAAAGGTAATTATGTCTTTTCTGTGTTTTGTGGTAGGTTATGTTTCGAAAGGAAGGTTTGACCGTTTACAAAGGAAGATTTGACCATATCATGCAGTTGCAATAGGTTTGAACAATATGGGTTGATATGTAGTCATATTTTCTATGTTCTTTGGATTTGTGATATTAGAGAGTATCCAAAGAAGTATGTTCTTAAGCGTTGGGCAAGGGAAACTGTGCCAAATCCTTCTCTCATATCTGATTTTATACTTCCTGGTTGTGACAACAACTGGCATTTTATAGAAGCTGTCGTTAGTGATATGAGGAGTGCGAATGATTACATCATAAATCAATTGGTTACAAACAAAGACGAGTTGTGTCTTTATCTTGATTATTTGAATAGTTACAAGTCCAAGGCTAATGAAGTTCAAATGGTCGCCCACCTCCAAGAAGGAGAGATAGGTTTATAGAGTTAACTAGAGAGAGCGAACAAAATGAAGCAAAATTCCGTGTACCTGTTAAGCAAAAGACAAAAGGTTGTCTGAAAAGAATAAAATCAGCTTGTGAGTTAGCCATCAAACAAGCAGGAAAAAAATTGAGAAATGGTGGTTTTTGCAAACAACCAGGTCATATTATACGCAAATACAGTTTATATCTACAAAGTGTTATGGATAAACGAGCTTTAAGTAGCTCAACAGTTGATTCTATGACAATTCAAGAATAGTCATTGTGTCATAAGATTCATTGTGTCCTATTTTCATTATGTCGTTATAGTCATTGTGTCGTAAGATTCATTTTGTCATAAGAGTTATTATGTTATAAGATTCATTATGTCATATCTTAAGCGTTTTGTTTATGTTTGATTTTGATAAGAAAAACAAGTTATTAGATTATCATGAAGCATTATGCTCACATTTATTATGTAATGTAAAGCAACATATAGCATTAAGACATACCAAACTACTATTGTTTCAAACTATCATTGTGTGAAACTGCCATTGTTTCAAACTACCATTGTTTTAAATAACCATTGTTTTCAACTATGCTATTTCAAATGTCAGCCTTTTAATGATTCTATCTTTTGATGTTTTTTGGAGGCTGATTTTTTAGGACCAGGTAACTCCATATACTTCTTCACATCTTGTATTACCAAATTCTTTGCTTGATTTATGTCATGCAATAGTATTTTTGCAGCATACTTTCGCCACATGTCTTTCAATTCTGCCGCCTGCTTATTATCTTTCTCATTAGTAAATCCACAATCCCAGGCCTTCACATCTTCTTCCAGGTACATCTTCATATGGCACATGAGAAATACTCCACAATCAGTTCCATTTTTTGATGTTCTCCATATCATTTTTAATCATTCAATGGATGTTTCTCTCATTTTTTTGCTTTTCGATATGAAATACATGCAAGGTAATCTGCAAAAACATCTCTTTGGGAAAAAAATTCTACATTATGTTATATTTCAAAAATATAAGTTGTGCTATATTAATTATATAGGTTTTAAGTACAAATTGTTTTCTCTGGTGGACCAAGGTACTTTGCTTCATATTCACCAAATGCATTGTTGTCAATCAAGATTGTCCTTGTGTCTTTTAAATTGAAACAAATCAGGTAATAATGACCTATTTGAAGGATTGGTACTATCACCATATCAAACTTCTTTATATCTTTCACCAACTTCTTATTTTTTAAAAGGTTGTTCATGTTTTCTATGAAGTCCTTAAGAACAACCTTATTATCTCTCATGTAAGTATTAGAGTTCTGTAAATCAAACAATATAATACAAAATAAGACATATGACACAATGATATTATTGTGTTATAAAATTTTGTCATATCTACTGTGTAATAATATCATTGTTTCATGTTGTTAATGTGTCATATATACTGTGTAATAATATCATTATGTCATTTAGTTTACTTACAATCATTTGAGGATTGCAAAACAGCCTGTAATAAGACTCTCTTGACTTCTTCTTTTCTTCGACGTTCAATATATGTGCCCATATTGCAATAACATTGTCACACCCTCAAAATCCGTGTGTGGGGTTTTACCGCGAGGCGTGTGACAAACCAGGATCCCAGTCATTAGTTACTTTGAATGACACTATATGCAACGCTTAAACCAAAGACCAATCAGAGTTTAAAGTTTTAAAACATTTGCGGAAGCATTTTGTAATAATTCAAACCCAAAGTACTTAAATGTAAACTACGCAAAAACACACGCCCAAACGAAAGTATATAAGTATATGTTGAATTCAAAACTAAAACGATGTTTGAAACAAAGCATGCTTGACACGTGTATGCTCCTATGGGCAGCTGCTAGATACGACATGAGAAAAGCATACTAAAGTGTCAACACGACGATTGGTGAATTCAAGAATTGTTAATCATCAGAAATAATAGCGTTAGTAAAATATAATATAAACAAGTGTATTGAAATAGATAGCTAGTCTAATTTCATTAGTAAAGAACAATAATGGTTTCACGATCGAAGCTGACTATGTTTGTTTGTTTGCCTTCCACCACGACATACCATGTCGTGACGCTATTAGTAGTTTAGGACAATATTGCACCCGTTGACTTTCGATCACATGGGTGGGGCTTGTCAGACCCAGTAGTACTACCTAAGATTTCCCGCTAGATTCCTTAACTAACGATCCAAAAGTTGAGGGCTTTCTATAGTATATATCACACTATGTTTTACTAAACACATGTTATAAAAGTAAAGAGTTTAAAGTAGAGTATGCTTTCTCCCATAAAAAAAGAGGTAAATGAAAGTAGGGCATTGAACTCACCTGGTAATCCCAAGAGACAGTAAATGCTAGTATAGAGTGTGAGTAGGGACAACCCATCATAGGTTACCTAAATCACTTGAGTTTGTATGTATACTAGACCAAAATAGTCAAAGAGAACCTAAGTGACTTAGAAAGAAAAGACAATTGACCAAGTTGACCCATTGACCCATTGATGACATGTTAAGTTGTATGCTTGTTCAGACAATTTGTATATCACATAAGCAGTCAAGTTTACACAAGTTCCCATGTTATGCACGTAAGTGATCATGTTCATCATACCTCGAATAAAACATTCAAACCAGCATGCATAACTCAAATCCACTTGCATACTCCCATATCATAGCAGTGTAAGCATTATAACACATTATAGTACATTTCCCAACATTTACTTAAAATGACCCAATTAGCTTATCATCCACCCAGATAAACTAGATCATGTAGTTTAACAAGTTCAAACACCATTCATAATCACTAGCATGCTCCTAACATTCACACAATAAGTAAAATCACAAAACCATACACTTTATGTCATAAAAGTTTCCCTTTTGGGAAATAAAATCAAGAACCCAACTTTTTACCAGTTTCAATACTAGTTCACCCATGGTACACCTAACCTAGTGATTTAATCACACAACATTCACTACTGATCAAAACACGCATGTACCATTGTCATATCCCGGTGGAAGCATGAACGATACGGGTGGAATGTGACTAGCTTTTATCAGAGTGCATCATTTATAGAAACATAAACACAATTATGATATACATAAACATAACATAGACATGCTTTTATTAATAATAGAGGAATTACATCTTTTGCATAAGTTACAAAATTAGATGTAGTTGGTTAACAACTAGATTACAGCATGTCTAAAACCTATGAAAATGAGCTTCAACATACACGCTCCCGTCAACTACATTGACGGTTAGCGTGACGCAGACCCTTCCCACAACTTCACCCCATCCATTGTGAACTTCAAAGCTGAAATCAAATGAATTACTCATTTCCTGAAAAAGTACACTTAAACTTGTCAACAAAAATATTGGTGAGAACATAGGTTTAATCTAGACAAATATTTTGTTGATTTATCAATTACAATCAAACCTGCTCACAATATAATCATACTGTCACGAAATAATTTACAAAATCAGATAATATTAAATCATAACCCCCATTCGGTTAGGTGTAGGAAAATAGCAGTAACCCTAATCCCGTTAGTGCAAATATTCTCCTAAGTAGTGCTACTAATATTATCGGACGGTTCCTCATTCGAACTAATGGTTGTATCGCAAATGACAGTAAGCAACAAAAATATTTTCAAAAATAATACATCAACCCAAACAGTATATGTTTTCTCCTAAAACTTTATTGAATACCAAACGGTTAAAATGGGGTTATGAACTCACCGTGTCTTTCCACTTGAACCTAACAAAATAGTTCACAGTGTCAGACAATATTTTCTTTAGAATTTTTAGAAGCTCAGATGTAAGTATCTTTTGAAGTTCTACTGAAAATGTCATCACCAAATATCCCACAAATTATTTATACATAATTTGCTTAAAATTAGTCCAAATTCCACATAAATCATCAAAAATACCTACCGCTGTCCAAAAATCATCAAAAATTCATAGAATTTTATCCAAAAATTCAGTAACATCTCATAATTTTTATAGCATCTAATCTTAACAGATTATTTTCTGTAAATTTCATAATATTCCCATAATTGGTTAAAAATAGCTTCTGTCCTTCATAAATTCCCAAAATTTTACAGAAGACTTCCTATATAAAACTAAGCATCATATAATTATCTCAAAGTCCAAATCATAACAGATCAGTTTCTGTAATTTTCACAATAATTGCAATATTTTGCAAAAATACTTATACTGCTCCAAAAATTATGAAAATTATATATTCTGTAGTCTTTGATTTAGTATTGATCTATAATTTTATCAGAATTTATTATTTAATTTATATATTTATTATGATTTATTTACTTCAGAACATATAAAAATCCATATCTTAATTATAATAAGGAATAAAATTCTGAAATAATTCCAGAGGCTTTTATACCTTAAAAAAATCATCCTGTAAATTTATCAGAATTTTCCCGAATTTATTTCTATTTTTGATATTTTCTTCTATTTTTCATTATAAATTAATTTATTTAAATTATTTACTTATCAAAACTCTGTCAAAGTTTCAAGATCAATATTTCAGTATAAAAATGAGAATTTTTCAATGTTTATTCCCACAATCGCTTTTATTTAATATTTACTTGATTTTTCTTAAACAATTACAAGATTTAACTTTGTAAATTCAAAATATATCTTTTTAATCATAAGTTTCTGAGTTTTTGCAACTCATTACTTATGATTCATAAACTAAAACTTTCAAAATTGTTTTTGGTGTTTGAACACCAACTAATATGTATATATATATAGATTTTGTTACATATAGGTAACAAGAATCATTGTTATCACCTTGTGATGATGACTTTGACTGTATCTTAGCTTCCTGAACCTGAGAGCAAGGTTGTGGAGGTCGTGGATGGTGATGGTAGGTGCTGGTGGTGCGTGGTTGTGTTTCTTTGTTGTTGTGGTTGTCGGTTATTGTTGTTGTTGTTGGTTGTTTGTTGTTTGTGTTGTAACCGAGAGGTAGAGGAGTTATGGGACAGGTTAGTGGTGGTGTTAATGTTTGTACTCGAGGGAGAGAGAGGTAGAAGGTAGCTGAAGGTGGTGGTGGTTGAGTGAAGGTTGTGGTTTAGAAGGTGGTGCCTTAATGAAATCCCGAGAGAGAGTGAAAGGAGTTTGGTTTGTGATGTGTTTAAAGTGGCCGAAGGATTGCATATAAAGCCTGGGTTAACCGCCTTTCTCCAACATAATTATTAGGTAGATTCCCTAGCTATGGTGAATCATTATGTAGCCTTGCTAGGTGGCGGTCTTAGAGGTGCCCAAGGTGTGAATGTGAGGTGGTGTTTGGTGGTGATAATCGGATGTTTATGCAAGGAACTTCCGAGAGATTGCCACATTATCTTGGTAGTCATGATGGTGCTAATCCTATGTGGCAAGTAGTGGCGGTTTAAGGCAAGTAAAGTGGCTGAGGGTGGTGATTTCGGGTGGTAAGGTAATGGTAGGTTCGGGTGGTTTCAATCCGAGGGTATAGGGTGATGGTATGGTGGTTATTTGTTTCGGGTGGTGGTGGTTTAGGTTGTTTTTGTGTGGTATTAGTTTTAGGTTTTTGCTTAGGTTATGTTAGTTTTAGTTTTAATATATATATATATGTATATCTATATATATATACATATACATAATGGTATTCTTAGATACATTATATACATAAGTGAATTTTGCATATTTAAATTTTATATGCATGTACATGCAAAACATATGTACTAAAATATGATATAGGTATGTATGTGTATCGAATTTCTATATATATAGGGCCATGCATGCGTAAATATCTAACTTATATATATGCATACATGAATAATCAACTTATGTGTATGCATGCAAACATGCATACGTAAAGTTTCCACAAAAATATATGTACACAACTTGCATGTTTCATTTATATAATTGTATATATATATGTAAATAATTTGATTATATACACATTAACAATTAATTATATGCATGCATGCAAACATGCATATGTATTTCCATAATATATACATACTAAAAATAATATTATTGTGGCTCGTAACGTAATATAATAACAATAATTCTAGGGTTGTCACAACCATATACAAAAGTTACTAATTTGGGAAATTGGTGATCAAAGTGCCTAATTTCACACAAATTTCTACATATCGTGTATCATATCATTCATCTAACATAAGTAACAACCTATTAACATCAATACATCCCAATATCATCAAACATTACACTTTCATATACAAAAGTTACTACTTTTAGTTACTTATGAACAATTGTTTAAATTCGTGAATTCGTGCAAGAATCATCTTAACCTAATCATAAGATGACACAATAACATCATACTAACATCAAACGTACACCAATTTTATCAATCTTGAAAGTTCAAAATCAAAAGTTTCTACTTTTGTCCTAATATGACCTAGAACACCAAAATCCACATCAATAATTGCAATTATCAACAATCAAACATCAATTCAACAATACTAACATAGATTCATCATCAACTTCAGATTTTTCTTTAAAATTATGAATTAGAGTTTATCAAGAACCTCAAAATCAAAAAAACATCATAATACATACCTTAAATCGCAAATTAGGGATGGTTAGGGATTGAAACTCGAATTCTAGCTTGAAGGCTTGATCAATTTTGATTCTTGATGTGTTCTTGATGCAAAATCGATGAAGATGTGTGCGTGTTGAGATGGTTCGGCGGCAAGGGGGTGGGGGGAGTTTGGTGTGGGTTATTTTATTTAATTAATTTAATTATAAGTACCCTTTGACCCTCCTTTAATTACCTTTTGCAAAAATTAGTCTTGTTAACATTATTTTTAACATTTTTATCTAAAAAATGCAGGTATTATTAACCAATAATAATAATTATATATAATTTTCATGTCACACCCTCAAAATCCACGTGCGGAGTTTTACCGCGAGACGTGTGAACAAACCAGGATCACAGTCAATAGTTACTCGGAACGACTCTATATGCCATCTTTAAAATAAAACCAACCAATGTTCAAACTTTAAAATTATGCGGAAGGGTTTTGTAAAATTAAACAACTCAAAATATTGAAATGCAAAATGGCAAAACATGCGCCAACCAAATGTTTGAAAACCCAAAGTGTAAAGACAAGCAAATGTATTTATAGTTTAAGTCTTAAAATGCATGCTCGACCCATGCTGTGCTCCTACTGGCAAGCTGGATTATCGACCTGAGAATAGCATACTAAAATGTCAACATAATGGTTGGTGAGTTCAAGATTTTGCGTTTAAACATAAACAGTTTAATAGTTGTGATATATATAAGCATGTGTATTGTAACAGATAGCTAGTCTATTAACAATAAATATTAATTCATAGCGATTTCTCAATTGAAGCTGAATGTGATAGTTTTTGCCTCCTGCCACGACTTACCATGTCGTGACAAATGTTCATATGAAAAATTGCACCCGATTGACCTCGAGTCACACAGGTGGGGCTCGTCAGACCCAGTAGTACTACCCAAGTTTCTCCGCTATTCAATATTAACAATTCGAAAGTGTGAGGAATTTTCCATGGTAAACAGCATTATATTAATATTATACACAACTTAAATATATAAAGCGTTTGTAAAGTTACCAGTATGCTATCTCCCCCAAAAGAGGTTAAGTAAACAGTGGGGCATGAACTCACCTGATACGCGTAATAGATATCTAAGGCTTAACTTGACAAGAACGAGTGGAAAGACAAGCTTTGAAGGTTACCTAGAGCACACAAGTACATATGTACATGTACACAGAAATCCCAAGGGAAACCCTAAGTATTCCACAAACAAAGAACTCAAGGTTTTATAAGGACAACATACATGTGACCTAGTTGACCCGTTTGACCCGTTGGTGACATTACGTGTTGTAACCTATTTAAACAAACATAATCATACATCATACAAGATCAAACCATGTATAACCTACTCATATGATCCATAACTATGAATTATCATAAGCAGGCCAAAACAGATAATTTACCAATTAGTCATCCATACTAATCAACAACACATTCAACATGTCCATTACAATCAACATACACCAAGATGATCAATTTCCAGTCCCAAACATGGTTCCCTAATCACTAATCATAATTCACCATCATACATGATCATCAAAGCACGTAAACCATACATAACCAAATAGGCATTCCATACAACCTATTTAACAAGTTATACCACCTTAGAAATCATCCATGGACATACTAACATGCTCCTAATGTCCCACACATGCTCCAACTATCATCATTCAAACTTTGTGCAAATAAAGTTTCCCTTTTGGGAAAGTACATCCCAAAATCTACCATGCACCCAATGTATACATGAATTCATCAATAATATACCATTCCAAGTTCATAACAATATCTAAACATGATCAACAACCTCCAACTATCATAATTCAACAATCATCATAAACAAAAGTTTCTGCTTTTGACCAGATATGAATAACAACATTCATTCTAAGATTTCTAGCATTCACATCAACAATCTAGCATCTAATCATCATCATAAACACATCCATAACATCACTACATTAACAATTCAACATTAGATGCAAAATAAAGTGACTATTATTAGTAACCTATGAACAAAACTCTAAATTCATCAGTTTCTTGCAAGATTCATGTTTCCTAGCATTCATACAACCTACTAATCATCATACATTCATCTAACAATCATCAATTTCACATTATCATCATAAAATTCGAAATTAGGGTTCATCTTCATCAAAAAGTATGAACAACCAATCAAAAACGTAATCTTCTTGCATAATCAACGTTAAACAACATGTATACAACCTAACTAACATGTTAACATCATCAATTGATCAAAATTCAGCACCAATCTCATCAAAATCAAACTACAAGTCTCGGCCAAGACAAATCACTTGAACCAAACCCAAAGTAAGGCACAAATGCTTGTTTCTTGGAAGATTTCGCAAAGGGAGGGAGAGGGAGAGATGTTCGCGGCCGATGGGGGGAATTAGGGTTGGGTTTTTTGTTTTGTCTAATTTAATTTACAAAAATAACCCTTTAAACCCTTGTGTTTTGTATTTTATAATAATTAGTCTTTAAACTCCTTTTTAAAGGTGTTTTTAACTAAGTTATTAATCATATAAACTAATGGTAACCATTATATATTTTATTTTATAAAAACACAAGACAAACGAATTAATATGCACGTTTACACGTTACGCGATTAATTTCCTAATTAGTATTTAAAGCCCACCAAACACGTAAGCATAATACCATAATCACATAACCAATTAAATTATCATTAATTTAACATTATTAAATATTATTAAGTCACCAACATTAAACGACAACTAGTGTGTGCTTACGACGCGTGTATGCAAGACTTAACGGAACTAGGGGAGTTTGGTAACGGAAAATTACCGGATGTCACATTATCCCCATGTTGAAAGAATTTTCGTCCCGAAAATTGCGTTACATGGTGAGAGTGTTCCATCACTGGTCTACTGTATTGGCACACAGAAATTGAAATCGAGTGAGTTTTGGATGAGTTGTCACATCATCCCCATGTTGAAAGAAATTTCGTCCCGAAATTTAAATCAATACCTTTGTCTGCAGGCATCGTCTCGAATAGCTGAGGATACTTAAGTTTCATTTGATCTTCACGTTCCCACGTGAATTCCGGTCCACGTTGCGAGTTCTAACGAACTTTAACTATGGGTATCTTGCTCTGCTTAAGTGTTTTCACCTCACGATCCATCACCTCGACTGGTTCTTCAATAAAGCGTAATTGTTCATCCACTTGAACATCCTCTAGTGGTACAATTAGTGTCTCGTCAGATAGACACTTTTTCAGGTTTGAAACATGGAACACATTATGGACTCCACTCAGCGAATCAGGTAAGGCTTGTCGATAGGCCACTGGACCTATTCTTTCCAATATCTCAAATGGTCCAACATACCTCGGATTCCGCTTTCCTCGCATGCTAAACCGAACTACGCCTTTCCACGGTGAGACTTTCAATAAGACCTTGTCGCCAATTTGAATCTCTAGAGGTTTCCGTCTCTTTTCAGCATAACTTTTCTATCTATCTCGCGCTGCAGCCATACGGTTCCGTATCTGCACAATCTTCTCAGTTGTTTCATGTATCAGCTCGGGACCCGTTAGTTGACTATCACCAATTTCAGCCCAACAAACCGGTGATCGACATTTTCTCCCATATAAAGCCTCGAAAGGTGCTGCCTGTATGCTAGTGTGATAACTGTTATTATAGGAAAATTCCACCAAGTGCAGGTCAACTTCCCAGTTGTTCCCGAAATCAATCACACAAGCACGTAGCATATCCTCCAAAGTCTTTACGGTACGCTCACTCTGGCCGTCAGTCTGTGGATGATAAGCAGTACTCATATCCAATCGTGTGCCCAAAGATTTTTGCAGTGATTGCCAGAAGTGTGACATGAAACGAGCATCGCGATCAGAAATAATTGAGATCGGTACACCGTGTCTCGAAACAATTTCCTTAAGATACAGTCGGGTAACTTGGTCAACCGGTCCACAATAACCTATATTATGTCACAACCAGTATTAGTCCGGGGTAACTTAGTAATAAAATCCATGGAAATTTGTTCCCATTTCCACATTGGTATCTCGAGTTGTTGTAACAGTCCGGATGGTTTTTGGTATTCCACCTTTACCTTCAAGCAGGTGAAACACTTACTCACATACGTAGCTACATCCGCCTTCATATTAGGCCACCAGTAGTGCGCCTTTAGGTCATGATACATTTTGTCAGATCCAGGATGTATAGAGTACTCAGACTTGTGTGCCTCACTCATAACTAAATCACTCAGATTTCCATAGACAGGCACCCAAAGTGTATCCATGAAGTACCGAATTCCATCCTCTTCCACTACCAATTGTTTATCCATTCCCTGTAATGACTCAGAACTAATATTTTCCTCTTTTAAGGCTTCTATCTGTGCTTCCTTAACTTGTTCAGCCAGATGGGTACGATTGTAAGCTACAAGGCTCGCACCCGCCTGGGTTTAGCTGTTTCTTTTCGGCTTAAGGCATCGGCAACCACGTTCGCCTTTCCAGGATGGTACTTGATAGCGCAATCATAATTGTTCAGAAGTTCCACCCAACGTCATTGCCTCATATTCAACTCCTTTTGCTCAAAGATGTGTTGAAGACTCTTGTGATCGGTGTAGATAGTGCATTTAGTACCGTACAAGTAATGTCTCCAAATCTTTAAGGTAAAACTACTGCACCTAATTCCAGGTAATGGGTAGTATAGTTCTTCTCGTGAACCTTCAGTTGTCTCGAGGCGTAAGCTATTACCTTGTCTCGTTGCATCAGGACACAACCCAATCCTTGAATGGGTGCATCACAATGCACCACGAAATCATCCGTTCCCTCTGGTAGTGACAATATAGTTGCACTACAGAGTTTCTGTTTTAATAGATGAAAAGCCACCTCTTGACTTTCACCCCATTTGTATGCCGTTCTTTTGTGGGTCAAGGCTGTGAAAGGTTGTGCAATCTTAGAGAATCCCTCTATAAATCGTCGGTAATACCCTGCTAACCCCTGAAATTGCCTTATCTCGCTCGGTGTTTTGGGTATAGCCCAATTCTTTATCGCCTCAATCTTGGCAGGATCAACATGTATCCCCTCCTCATTAACAATGTGACCTAGATAGGGTTTGCACATGCGACTCATAGGTCCATGAACACCGCAGGTGCATTAGTCAACCCAAAAGGCATAACCAAGAACTCGTAATGACCATAACGAGTACGGAAGGCGGTTTTGGAAATGTATTCTTCACGGACTCTAAGTTGATGATATCCAGACCTCAAGTCGATCTTCGAATAATAACTTGATCCCTGAAGCTGATCAAATAAATAGTCGATACGAGGTAGTGGGTATCGGTTCTTGACTGTGACTTTGTTTAACTCCCTATAATTGATGCACATTCGAAACATGCCATCTTTATTTTTAATAAAAAGGACAGGGACTCCCCAAGATGATGTGCTAGGTCGAATAAAGCCCTTATCTAAAAGCTCCTGAAGTTGTGATGACAACTCCTGTAGTTCGTTCGGTGCTAATCGATAAGGTGCCCTAGCAATCGGGGCTACGCTGGGAGTCAGTTCAATTTGGAATTCCACTTGACGATGAGATGGTAGTCCGAGAAGATCCTCTAGAAACACCTCTGGAAAGTCTCATACCACAGGTATGTCCTCCATTCTCCTTTCCTCTTGTTGCTTTTCGGTGACGAGTGCTAGAATAGCCAAACTACCTTTTCGTAATAACTTTTGTACTTTCATGTAAGAGATGATGCCTATCACTACACCACTCCTATCGCCTCTGACTGTAAGGATTTCATCACCAACAGGAATTCGTATGATTTTCTCGTGACATATGACTTCCGCTTGCTTATTAGAGAGCCAATCCATGCCTATCACAACGTCGAAACTTCCCAGTGTAACAGGCATAAGATCTATAGCGAAAGTATGAACAGCAAGCTCTATCTTACAATCTCTAAGAATATGTGTTACATGGATCTTTTTACCATCGGCCAATTCTACGGTGTATTTAGATTCTAAGGCAGAGGGAATATCACTTAGAAGACTATAGAACTTTAAGGATATGAAACTCCTATCAGCTCCATTATCAAATAGTACCGTAGCGAAACATCCATTGATAGAAAACCTACCAGTAACAGTTGTAGGGTCATTTAGAGCCTCACCTGAGCCAATGACGAAGGCTCTCCCTTTGGCTCCATTGTTGTTCCCACTATTCCCATTGCTGTTGCCATCATTGTTGTTGTTGTTGCCTTGGGTTGTTATTTTGGCCATTGCCATTACCATTTTTCCTCAGCTGCGGGCAGTTTCGTCTATAATGCCCTTCTTTCCCACACTCAAAACAACCCTTGGGAGTCTCCTGAGGTTGATGTGGCTTCTTTACCAACTCACCAAGGGAATCCTTGGCTAAGTGTTCCATTTTACCGCAACGCTGACATTTGAAATTGTCACATCTTCCCACATAGTGGTAGTTACACCGCGTGCACCTCGGTTGTTTACCACCATAACCTCTTGGTCCTAGATTGTTTGAAGCCGACTGGTTGAAGTTACGGTTGTTATCGAACCTCCGTTGTTGTTGCTGCGGTTGTTATTGCTGAGGTTGATGTTGACCGCTGGACGATGATGATTTGTTGTTGTTGTTGGAAGCATCCCACTTCCTCTTGTTATCGGGCACGCTCGCCACAGCGCCCCGTTTCAGTAACCGTCCTTGCTCCACTCCTTCATCGGTCAGCTTGTGGGCTAAGCAAATAGCTTGCTGAATTGTAGCTGGGTTGGAGGAAGTCACCATACTCCGAATCTCGGGCACCAATCCCCGAATGCAGTGCTCCACCCGCTTGTGCATCTCGTTTACCATTCCTGGGCATAGAGTGGCCAATTCATGAGTTCTAGTGGTATAGGCCTCGATTTCTGAGCCCTGCATTTTCAGTTTCTAGAATTCCATTTCTAGCTTTTGTACTTCACTTCGAGGACAGTACTCCTCGGTCATCATGTGACATCCGTCACCAAAGTTCCGTCTACTGACGTAAACCGTTAACTTTTGTTGTCGGTCATTCCTCACCCTTATAGCCCATCTATGTGAATACTATGCCTATTTGTTTGCTTGGTTAACCTTATGCGTGTGCTATCGTAGCTTAAATCGTCATCATCTTGAAACATTATTTCAGATTTGCCCCATTAACACTAAACGCGTCATTTTTATATAAAAATAATTGTCATGAATAAAATCATTTTTAATTTATAAATAACATTAACGACATTTTAATCATTAATAAAACAAGACAAATTAATAACGTTTTCAACCGAAACAAAATTTAGGAACTCGGGGAAAAGAGCAGGGACTAAAAGAGACAATTTGCAAACTTGGAATGGGTATAAAAACCCCTTCCCAGCCATTTTTCACCATCTTCTTCATTTCTTCATCTTTTCTTCTCCTTCACTCTCTACACTACTCTAGCACCAAAACCGCTCATTTTCTCGCGTTTCCACCGTCAAATCTTGGTTATCTTCGTGAATACCCATTTCTAGCAGGTAGATAACTTTGTTTGACCCGTTTATTTCTCGATTTAGCTGCTACGTTTTCTAGGGTTTCGGGTGCTCGGGTTCATCCGAGCACATGAGGTCGTGTGGGCTTGCATGTTGTGTTTCTGAGTGTACTTCTTGTCTAGACATGTTAGGATAAGTGTTCTGGAGGTTCTTGGTGTGTGAAACCCATGCCCGGAGCAGCTGGACGCTGTTCGAGGTCTCAGCAGCCGCGACCTGCTGTGCAGGGCGACTGGGTCTCTCGGCCGACTGAGCCGTGCGACTGGGGTGCGTCGTGCGACTGAGTCAGGCGTATGAGTGTGTCGCGCGACTGAGCCATGTGGTTGGGCAAATCACACGATTGAGTCATGCGTATGGGTCTGTGCGAATGAATGTGTGTGCGAATGAGTCCATGCGAATGAGTCAGTGCGAATGAGATTGTGTGCGATTGTGCGTGAATCGCACGACTGAACGGCCAGTCGCACGAATGAATGTTCAATCGCAAGAATGAAGCTGATTCATGCGAATGAAGTTCAATCATGCGTATGGAGGTTGAGTTGCGTGATTGGGTCATGCATGGTACGACTGAATCCTTGGTCGCATGAATAAAGGTTCAATCGTACTAATGAAGCTGATTCGTACGACTGAAAGTCCATTCGTGCGAAAGGAGGGTTGAGTCGTGCGTCCGGTCCTGTTATGTGACTGATGATGGTGTGTGTGTGTGTGTGTGTGGATCCCCTTTTCGGAGATCTTATGACGATAAGGTAACATTAATAAAGTGTCATAGCTTGACCACAAAGGTTAAAGTCAACGTTATCAACAGGCACATACTATTTAAAATAACCTAGTCTGATATGTGTATGTCTGCTTGTGTGTGTACTACCCACGACCGAACCCAAACTGCCCGAACCTATTGACATCATCTTATGCTTAATGCTCATTATTAATGCTTGTCAGTAACCGTCAATAGGTGTTTGACTGTTCATAGCATCCTACCGTTGGGAGTATTCATCACACGTGCCTATCATCTGTTCAGTGAGTTTCGTGGCCCCTTTTTATTCTTATAAAACCTTTTCAAATATTTTCAACTTGGGGAAAAGAATGCTCACCTACTTAACTTGCTTTCAGGCGCCTTCCCTAGTGGAAGTTGGCTGCTACTTCTATGAGTATCTTAACTTGCTTATCTTGTGATTTCTGCTATGTGAACTTGTACTATGTGCTATGTTAACCCTATGTATGACTTAGTGGTATCACACTACTATGCACTACTACTTGATGTTATGTGTTGATTGATGCTACCTGTGGATGCCATTGACCATGGATGCTCTCGGCTGTGTGGTTCTTCTGTGTGGTTCTTCTGTGTAGTTCTTCTAAGCCGATCATCCATTAATCCCGGTATTTGGGACCTAAGGATTAGTTTGGTTGTAACCTAAACGTATGCGCTGTGTGGATCTTGCTACGTCATATTAAACTTATTATGCTATGGAAAACCTTTTTGTATAACCATTAATCTCGGTAATGGGACCTAAGGACTGGTTTGATTATAAACTATACGTATACGCTGTGTGGATCTTGCTACGTCTTACTAAACTATTTCAGCTTTGGATATGTTTCTTTACAGCCATCAATTCCCGTGCGGAACCGATGGTTAGGTTTGGCTGTAGCTATTTATAACTGGTAAAACCGCCTATGCATAAGTGTAGTTGCGGTAACTTCTATTAAACTTATTCACGATTTCATCTTAACATCTTTTATTACTTAAAACCTGCGAAGCTCACCAACAATTTTGTTGACCATTTTGAGCATCTCTTTTTAGGTGATCAAGGTAATTAAAGATCTAGGAGTGCTGCCTTTTAGAGGAGACCCTAGGATATATTTTGTAATCATTACCCTTGTAAAGCTTGAACATGTTCTTTTGTATACTTGTTCCCGAGTTGTGGGAATTTACAATGCAAGTTATTCTTAATGCTTATGTGAACATCATGTTGTGCTTATGGCTATGATGTCGTGAACTTTGACTATACACGACACAAGTCTCCGATTGTGTTCGGGTGTCGTCATGACACGCTTGTCATCATATTATTTTTGCTACTCTATTGCGCACCATGTGTTATGACGATCCCGTCTAGCTCGCATTCCCTGTGTTTCTGCTATCAGCGGGGGGTGTGACAGACTGGTATCAGAGCCATTGGTTATAGAGAATTAGGAAATTACACTTGATCTAGGCTATAACCTAGGAACCTTCATGTAGATTTGCATGCTTAAGCTTGTGTGCATTTATATATCCCGTGTATGTGTTCCTCTTTACATGTTTGATTATCCTTCTATCATGTGATCTTCACCTTGTGCTTGAGCCCTTGTGCTCGTCCCTTATGGGATGCTTTCTATTAGATCTTCCGTTCCCTCTGCGCGCCAAGTAATCATAACCAAAATTCTGGTATTGAGACCCGAAGAGATCTTCACAGATCATACATTGCGCTTGACCTCAGATACTGATACCGACTCGAGGAGGCCATGTCTGAGTCCTTTCAAGGACGCGAGATAGACAACCTCCGCCAGACCATATGTGATTACATGTTGGGCTCTCAGTTGACTTGATGGATTATTATGGATATGATGCGAAGGAAGGTCGGATGTCATGTAACCAGATTAGGCATCATTCTCGGTACATCGTGGGTGTGGTGGGAACGCTACCGGGAACCCTATATATAAACATCACCGATATACCAAGAATATGCTTGAAATGGGCTGCATGGTGTGACTAAAGCTTATATGTTACCTCTTTTATGAATAGAACATGCCGCCTCGAAGATCTACCCGCAGCAATAGTAGCGGAAGTGAAGCCCCGAGGGGCAGAGGCAGAGGTAGACCTCCAATAGCAAATGAAGACCCTTTTGGCAATACTCAAGGGACTGGAAACCTTGATATGGCAGCCCTAATTGTTCAACAGTTGAATGACCTGATTCCAACTATTGTAGCTCAGGTGAGCGACGCTCTTCAATAGCAAAACCACCCCCACGGGGACGGTGGTAATGAGAACGAGGATAATGGGAACCCAACTGGGAACGAAAGCAATCAGGAGACCGGGAATGGTGGTACAACCGGTAATGAAACTGGGGTTGCTAATACCAAACGGGGCTGTTCTTACAAGGAATTCGTGGCCTGTAAACCCCGGGAATTCGATGGCAAGGGTGGGGCGATAGCCCTGACTAGATAGCTCGAGAAGATGGAGGCAGTAATTGACATCAGTGAATGCCTTGACAGTCAAAAGATCAAGTATGTTACGTGCTCACTGCAGGGCAGAGCACTAACCTGGTGGAACACCCAGGTTCAGGCTAGAGGAAGAGAAGCTGCAATGCAAATGACATAGGATGAGTTCAAAGCCCTAATCACTGAGGAATACTGCCCTCTCAACGAGATGCAGAAACTTGAGCATGAGTTTAGGAATCATGCTATGGTGGGCGCTGGGCATGCAGCTTATACTGACCGATTCCATGAGTTGGCTAGACTAGTTCCACACCTAGTCACTCCGGAATCTAAGAGGATTGAAAGATACATTTCAGGACTCGCACCTCAAATTCGGGCAATGGTAACTGCAGCTGCTCCTCCTACCATCCAGAGCGCAATTCTGAAGGCTGGCACTCTAACTGATGAGATGATAAGGACAGGGGTGTTGGGTAAGGGAGCAGAGAAAGGAAGGAAGCTGGGGAATCGAGCCGGTCCGGTACAGGAAAGTTTGATAAGAGGGCCAAAACGACAAGAAACTTTGTGGCCGTGACTCAAGGAAAGAAGGAATATGCTGGGCAGTACCCGAGATGTGACAGGTGCAATCTTCATCATCCTCCAGCAACGCCGTGCTGGGTGTGTTTGAATTGCAGACGCCCGGGGCATCAAGCAAGAGACTGCAGAGTAGCACCAAACCTGGTAGCACCCTTCAACGCGGTTAACCCTGCCGGGAATGCCAGGGCTTGCTACGAATGTGGAGGCCTCGATCACTTCAAAAATATGTGCCCCCGACTGAATAGGGCACCGGTTCAGCAAGGAACCAACCAGCAGTAGATAATGGCCATAGCAGGTGCTCAAGGCCAAGGAAACCAAGGTAATGCTGCACGGGGACGTGCCTTCGTCATTGGAGCTAATGATGCCCGTCAGGATCCGAACGTTGTCACGGGTACGCATTTACTCAATAACCACTTCGCATCCGTACTGTTTGATACCGGGGCAAACAATAGTTTTATATCATCTGAGTTTGTGCAAATGCTTGAATTGAGTGCCAGTAGACTAGAAACTAGTTACTCCGTAGAAATGGCAAATGGTAGGGTTGAACAGGCAGAGGAAATTATTAAGGACTGCACCCTAATGTTGGAAGACCAGGTCTTCCAACATAGATTTGATACCTTTTGAGTTGGGGAGCTTTGACGTAATAGTAGGGATGGATTGGTTATCGAAGCATGGAGCTGAGATTGTTTGCCAAGATAAAGTAGTGCGGATTCCTATGTCAGACGGGAAAGTACTCAGAATACAAGGGGAGCGACCAGGAAAGAACTTGAAGCTTATCACCTGCATGAAAGCACGCCAAGGTCTACGGAAGCAGCGTTACACTTTTCTGGCTCACGTGGTAGAAAAGAAGGAAGAAGAGACAAAATTGGCAGACATTCCAATTGTACGGGATTACCCGGAAGTGTTCCCCGATGATTTATCTGGATTACCTCTTTCACGACAGGTGGAATTCCATATAGAGCTGGTTCCTAGAGCTACACCGATAGCAAAGACACCGTATCGGTTAGCACCCTCTGAGATGAAAGTTGTCCAGCCAACTACGGGAACTACTGGAGAAGGGTTTCATTGGACCGAGTCATTCACCGTGGAGAGCACCAGTGTTATTTGTCAAGAAGAAGGATGGGTCGTTCCGTATGTGTATCGACTACAGGGAATTGAACAAACTGACCGTGAAGAATCGGTATCCTCTCCCTAGAATCGACGACCTGTTTGATCAGTTGCAAGGAGCCTCGTATTTCTCTAAGATCGACCCTCGATCTGGATATCATCCGCTAAGAGTGTTCGAGGACGATATTTCTAAGACAACATTTAGAACTCGTTACGGGCACTATGTGTAACACCCCCAATCTCTTAATAATAATATAATAAAGAGGGTGCTACTAGTTGGGTTATTATAACAACTCAGAGACTACAAACGCAGCGGAAATTTTATATATATCAAAAACTGTTTACATCATTACCAAAATTTACAAGACTTCAACCATCATTTCAAAACTTTGTTAACTTTAAATACATCATTCCCAAAAACCCAACATTTGTGGCCAGTATCATACACCATAACCGGAAGATAACTCTGTGGGGGACTATCACGAGCACCTTTATTAACACCTGGCATGCATAAGAAAAACAAACACAAAATCAGATAAACTGGTGAGTTCTAACATACACCACATTTCAATAACAACAACTTATCAGCTGTTACTACACCGAATGATTCACACACACATTCATCAGTCCATGTATTTATCCCAGTATTGATATGCATATCGAATACCCACAAGGTATTTATGGACATCTTTTTATCAATTTTAATTTGGTGGGTCAAACCTCCACCTCGCGCGTTGACGAGTCAAACCTCCGTCTATAATTTGGTGGGTCAAACCTCCACCTCGCGCGTTTACGGGTCAAACCTCCGTCTATAGTTGGCGTTGACGGGTCAAACCTCCGTCTATAATTTGGTGGGTCAAACCTCCACCTCGCCATTCATCACAATTTACCATTTTCAACTCATATTCACATCTTGATTTATTTATATGCATGCCAGTGCCCGATTTTTGTCAGACAACATTTGTCAAACAATATTAACACATAAAAAGGGCAATTAGAACTCACCTTAATGTTTTCAGCAAGTGATTATCAATCCAAATACACTAGGGCAGCTAAAACTTCTCCTTCTCAAGGCAAATCTAAAACAACAACCCTAACTTAGTCAAATCACCCCTAGCTGACCACTTCATAAGACTAAGGTCATGCGACTGGACTCATTCGTACGACTGAACATGCGACTGAGCTTAGTCGTACGAATGAACCATACGACAGAGGTGCGAATGAGCTGTAACAGGGTTTGTGCGAATGACCTCCATTCGTGAGATTGGTTCATGCGGCTGAACTTCAGTCGTACGATCGAACAATGCGATTGACTCGGTCGCACGAATGGGTCATGTGACTGGGCTCATTCGCCTGAAACGGATCAGCAGCTGTGTTCTTACCATATTTGATCCAAAAACTCAAGTTTTAACCGTTCAGATTATGCCATATTCACAACAGAACATATACACCTCATTTACAACCGTTTCGGGTCCTTATTTCATCAAACTTCCTAAAAACTAAGACCCAAACCTTCACTTTTTAGTTTAACAGAAAGATTGAACAGAAACCCAGATTTAAATATGTTTTTGGATCAATTTCAACCACGTACACAGCTTAACATATTCAAGAATCGATCCGTAACAAGCAAAACTTACCAAAACGGAGCTAGCTTAGTCGATTTGACAACAACAGGGACGTTTAGGTTTGACAGGAGCAAGGGGGTGAAAGTATAGCAGATAAAACCTGCTGTTAACACTCTAACCGCCCTATTTATTCTATATGCTTATTTTTAGCCGACATACTCAATCGCACGATTGGACCATTCGCACGTCTCAATCGTACGACTGAGCCCATAAGCCTGTCATTCGTGCGATTGAGCTTCATTCGCACGTTTGGCATGCGACTGAGGTTCATTTGCACGCATGTTGTGCGACTGAACACTAATCCTAATAAATAAATAATTATCAAACTTTATGGATGTTACAAGTCTACCCACCTTATTTAGGGTTTCGTCCTCGAAACCTGGCTAAAACAATTGGGGGTAGTTCCGTCTCATTTCTTCTTCTGTTTCCCAGGTTGACTCAGATCCTTGGCGATGTGCCCATTGCACCCGGACTAAGCTAATGCTTTTATTTCTAAGTTTCTTCTCCTTACGATCTATAATGGCCACAGGTTGTTCAACATAATTGAGCTTCTCATCAACCTCAATATCATCTAATGGTACATATTGAGTTTCATTAGCTAAGCATTTTCGTAACTGGGAGACGTGGAAGGTTGGATGAATAGCACTCAATTCTTCTGGTAAGTCCAACTTGTACGCCACGTATCCTACTTTCTCTATTATTCGGAAAGGTCCAATAAAACGTGGACTTAACTTGCTCCTCTTTCTAAATCGAATAATGCCCTTCCAGGGAGAAACTTTCAACAAGACGAAATCCCCGACTTTAAATTCTAATGGTTTCCTTCTACGATCTGCATATGACTTTTGCCTGCTTTTCGCTTCTTTAATACGATTTTTAACTACTTCAAACTTTGACATTGTTTCTTCAACTATTTCACTATTCCCCAATTCGTGTTGCCCCATATCTCCCCAATAAAGTGAAGTTCTGCACCTCCTTCCGTACAACATCTCGAACGGAGACATCTGAAGGGTAGCTTGATAACTGTTGTTATATGCAAATTCAGCTAAAGGAAGATGACTATCCCAGCTACCTCCAAAATCAATACTACATGCCCGTAGCATATCCTCTAATGTTTGAATAGTTCTTTCACTCTGGCCATCTGTTTGGGGATGATAGGCTGTACTAAAGTAAAGTCTAGTTCCCATGGCTTTGTGAAATTTTCTCCAATACCTGGAGGTAAATCTGGCATCTCTATCAGACGTGATACTTTTCGGAACTCCATGCAATCTAACTATTTCTTTAGTAAAGATATCAGCTAACTTTTCCACTGAATAAGTTTCCCGTATTGGTAGAAATAAAGCACTCTTGGTTAGCTGATCTACCACTACCCAAATAGTATCATAACCTTTTGGTGTACGGGGCAACTTTGTTACAAAATCCATAGTCAGATCGTCCCACTTCCAAACTGGAGTGGCTAATGGCTGCAATAACCCATAAG
Source organism: Flaveria linearis (assembly GCA_024085815.1). Classification (NCBI taxonomy): domain Eukaryota; kingdom Viridiplantae; phylum Streptophyta; class Magnoliopsida; order Asterales; family Asteraceae; genus Flaveria; species Flaveria linearis. The sequence goes on along the minus strand of CM044018.1, from coordinate 7,082,000 downwards.
GTTTCTCATGTTCAGCTTTCACTTGGGTGCAAGTCAAACATCTATTTACATACTGCATCCCGTTGAATTTCATTCCTGGCTACCAATAATCTTGCTTCAAATCTTGGTACATCTTAGTCATGCCTGGGTGAATGGAATACCTAGATTTGTGAGCTTCATCTAGCACCATATCGCGTAATGCCAACGGAACCCACATTCGACCAAACCTAATTTTAACACCATGACTATTTTCTTCTAAGTATTTTTCTTGACCAACCATTCTTTCTCTCTTAATGTTTCCTTCTTTCAATGCTTCCAATTGGGCTGCTTTCAGCTGTTGCATAAAATCAGGAGTAATCACAAGTTTATACGCCTTAACCTTAATCGGTTCATACTTCTCCTTTCTGCTCAACGCATCAGCAACCACATTTGCTTTCCCGGGGTGATACAAAATTTCACAATCATAATCTTTGATTAACTCCAACCATCGCCTTTGTCTCATATTCAAATCTTTTTGCTTAAAGAAATATTTCAGGCTCTTATGATCAGTAAATATGGTGCACCTCACTCCATATAAGTAATGTCGCCATATCTTAAGAGCAAAAACTACAGCTGCTAGTTCTAAATCATGGGTTGGGTAATTAACTTCATGGGTCTTCAACTGTCTAGAAGCATAAGCAATAACTCTCCCACGTTGCATTAAAACACACCCCAATCCCTGATATGATGCATCAGAATATATCACCAAATCATCTACACCTTCTGGTATGGCTAATACTGGAGCTTGCGTCAATCGATTCTTTAGTTCCTGAAAAGCAGCTTCCTGTTCCTTATTCCATTCATACTTAACGTCCTTTCGAGTTAATTTTGTCAATGGAGAAGCAATTTTGGCAAAATCTCGTATAAATCTCCTATAGTATCCTGCCAGTCCCAAGAAACTACGAATTTCTGAAGGACTTTTAGGAATTCCCCAATTCACTACAGCTTCAATCTTTGCAGGATCCACCAATATTCCATCCGCATTCACCACATGGCCCAAAAATTGCACTTCCCTTAACCAGAATTCACATTTCGAGAATTTTGCATACAACTTATTCTTTCTCAAGGTTTCCAATACTTCTCGAATGTGACAAGCATGATCTCCTTCATTCTTAGAGTATATTAAAATATCGTCTATAAATACAATTACCGATTTATCTAGCATCGGTCTACATACCCTGTTCATCAAATCCATGAATGCAGCAGGAGCATTCGTTAACCCAAACGACATCACCAAAAATTCATAATGCCCATATCGCGTACGAAAAGCTGTCTTTGGTATGTCTTCTTCTTTCACCTTTAACTGATGATACCCGGATCTAAGGTCTATCTTTGAGAACCAATTAGCACCTTGGAGTAGATCAAATAAATCGTCTATACGGGGTAACGGGTATTTATTCTTGACAGTGAGTTTGTTTAGTTCTCTATAATCTATGCACATTCTCAAACTGCCATCTTTCTTCTTTACAAACAAAACAGGAGCACCCCACGGCGAAGAGCTTGGTCGAATAAAACCTTTGTCTAATAATTCCTGTAATTGCTTCAGGAGTTCCTTCAACTCTGCCGGTGCAAGTCTATAAGGGGTCTTAGCGACAGGTTTTGCCTCAGGTATTAAATCAATTCTAAACTCAATTTCTCGATCAGGAGGTATACCCGGTAGATCATCTGGAAATATATCGGGGAAATTACAAACTACGGGAACATCTTCTAATTTCTTCGTCTCCTTAGCAGTATCAACTACATATGCCAAGAATGACTCGCAACCCCTATTCAATAATTTCTCAGCTTTAATCATAGATATGACTTTCATCACATTATCATGATCATCGCCAAAAACCGTTACCAGATTACCATCTGGTGCTCGCAACACAATCATCTTTCTCTTGCATATTATTTCAGCCTCAAACATAGATAACCAATCCATTCCCAATACTACATCAAAACCTCCTAATTTCATCATATGTAACTTAGCAGGAAATTTTACACCTTCTAATTCTACAAAACAATCATCTACCACCTCACTCACAACTATAACTTCATTAGAGGCAGTTTCTACTGAAAAAGCAACATCTAGCTTTGATAGTCTAACTTTTATTAAAGCATGGAATTTTATTGATATAAAACTTCTATTAGCTCCCGAATCAAATAAAACTCTAGCAGGTACATCATTAACAAGAAACGTACCCGACACAACATCCGGTAATGCCTTAGCCTCCTCCGCAGTCATTGTGAATGCTCTCACCGCATTACCGCTACTACCACTCACGCTAACTTTACTCGGTCCTCCTACTGCACGAATAGGAACCGGTCCAGGTCTAAACTTTGGACATTCAGATTTCATATGTCCCATCTCCCCGCATCCATAACACTGAAGTTCTGGACATCTAGAAATGAAATGTCCAGGCTTCCCACATTTACGACATGCCGGGTGATTCAATCTACATTCTCCTCTATGAAACTTCCCACATCTATTACACCGAGGAGGGGGACCTACAAAGCCCCTAGTATTAAACTTTCTCTTCTGCGGCCCACTCTGTCCATACATAGGCCTAGAACTCAATGAAGTTTCCTAACGACTAACCACTTCTTCTTTCACCACAGGTTTCTCGGACTCAGCAACTTCCTCATACATGTCCGCAGCCAAATTTACCGTGGCTTGGTATGTAGAAGGAGAATTAGACTTGACCAGCATTCTCACCTTAGGAGGTAATCCCTGAACATACTTAGTAATCCTCTTTATCTCAGGAGTTACTAAATGAGGTACCAAACGAGCCATTTCTTCAAATCTAGAAGTATACTCTTTATGACTTAAACTGCCTGCCTGAAACTGCAAAAACTTGATCTCAATTTTATCCATCTCGCCTTTCGGACATAACTTTTCTATCACCAACGCTTTAAAAGTTTCCCACATCATCTGGTTTACAGCGGCCTCACCCATGGCCTGTTCTACTGTGTCCTACCAATATAGAGCTTCTGCTTGAAAAGAATGCACTGCAAAGCCCACCTTCTGATCTTCTTTACATCTACTAAGTTTAAACGCTGCTTCCATCTCTCGTAGCCATTTATAAGTTACTACTACATCTTTTTGACCTTCAAACTTAGGCGGATCACATTCCTTAAAATGCTTATATGACACTGGTTTCTCCACTACAGGCTCAACAATAACAGGTGGAGGAGTTGGTTGGGATGACGATTCACCACCTTTCCTAAGGTCGCTCAACATTTCAGGTAAGGTAGTACGGAACACTCGGGCGACCTCATCACCTATAGCTGCCTTAAGTTCATCACCTGAGATCCTAGCTTCAGGTCTAGAATTTGTATTACTGGTTTCCTCCATCTACGATCAGAAATAAACCATAATCAAATAATGAGTGATACCAGGATGTTGCATATAATGTAAATTGCTCATAACATTGGCCAGGTGTTATCAATTATTTACTTATTCACACCATTCTGCCTCTTCTCATTACTCTTTCACAGTTTATTTCTAACCCTATCTAAACCACAAAATCATGCATACACATAATACTAGTCTTTATCTTAAACAATTACTTTCATTCAACAATTGAATGAATTATCAAAAATAATTAAGTACTCATCCACACAATACTTCACCCCACTTCCGGTTGTAGATACTGGCACTTCCCATATATTCAGTTAAAGTTTGAAACAATTAATTGTTCAAATCCCTTTAACTAAGGCTCTGATACCAACTTGTAACACCCCCAATCTCTTAATAATAATATAATAAAGAGGGTGCTACTAGTTGGGTTATTATAACAACTCAGAGACTACAAACGCAGCGGAAATTTTATATATATATCAAAAACTGTTTACATCATTACCAAAATTTACAAGACTTCAACCATCATTTCAAAACTTTGTTAACTTTAAATACATCATTCCCAAAAACCCAACATTTGTGGCCAGTATCATACACCATAACCGGAAGCTAACTCTGTGGGGGACCATCACGAGCACCTTTATTACTACCTGGCATGCATAAGAAAAACAAACACAAAATCAGATAAACTGGTGAGTTCTAACATACACCACATTTCAATAACAACAACTTATCAGCTGTTACCACACCGAATGATTCACACACACATTCATCAGTCCATGTATTTATCCCGGTATTGATATGCATATCGAATACCCACAAGGTATTTATGGACATCTTTTTATCAATTTTAATTTGGTGGGTCAAACCTCCACCTCGCGCGTTGACGGGTCAAACCTCCGTCTATAATTTGGTGGGTCAAACCTCCACCTCGCGCGTTGACGGGTCAAACCTCCGTCTATAGTTGGCGTTGACGGGTCAAACCTCCGTCTATAATTTGGTGGGTCAAACCTCCACCTCGCCATTCACCACAATTTACCATTTTCAACTCATATTCACATCTTGATTTATTTATATGCATGCCAGTGCCCGATTTTTGTCAACAACATTTGTCAAACAATATTAACACATAAAAAGGGCAATTAGAACTCACCTTAATGTTTTCAGCAAGTGATTATCAATCCAAATACACTAGGGCAGCTAAAACTTCTACTTCTCAAGGCAAATCTAAAACAACAACCCTAACTTAGTCAAATCACCCCTAGCTGACCACTTCATACGACTAAGGTCATGCGACTGGACTCATTCGTACGACTGAACATGCGACTGAGCTTAGTCGTACGAATGAACCATACGACAGAGGTGCGAATGACCTGTAACAGGGTTTGTGCGAATGACCTCCATTCGTGCGATTAGTTCATGCGGCTGAACTTAAGTCGCACGATCGAACAATGCGATTGACTCAGTCGCACGAATGGGTCATGCGACTGGGCTCATTCGCCTGAAACGGATCAGCAGCTGTGTTCTTACCATATTTGATCCAAAAACTCAAGTTTTAACCATTCAGATTATGCCATATTCACAACAGAACATATACACCTCATTTACAACCGTTTCTGGTCCTTATTTCATCAAACTTCCCAAAAACTAAGACCCGAACCTTCACTTTTCAGTTTAACAGAAAGATTGAACAGAAACCCAGATTTAAATATGTTTTTGGATCAATTTCAACCACGTACACAGCTTAACATATTCAAGAATCGATCCGTAACAAGCAAAACTTACCAAAACGGAGCTAGCTTAGTCGATTTGACAACAACAGGGACGTTTGGGTTTGATAGGAGCAAGGGGGTGAAAGTATAGCAGATAAAACCTGCTGTTAACACTCTTAACCGCCCTATTTATTCTATATGCCTATTTTTAGCCGACATACTCAATCGCACGATTGGACCATTCGCACGTCTCAATCGTACGACTGAGCCCATACGCTCGTCATTCGTGCGATTGAGCTTCATTCGCACGTTTGGCATGCGACTGAGGTTCATTCGCACGCATGTTGTGCGACTGAACACTAATCCTAATAAATAAATAATTATCAAACTTTTTGGATGTTACACTATGAGTTCTTGGTAATGCCGTTCGGGTTGACCAACGCACCAGCTGTCTTTATGGATCTGGTGAATCGGGTGTGTAAGCCTTATCTTGATAAGTTCGTGATCGTGTTCATAGACGACATACTTATCTACTCTCGTTCGAAAGAGGATCACGAAGAACACCTTCGAGCAATTCTGGAACTGTTGCGGGAAGAGAAACTTTTCGCCAAATTCTTGAAGTGTGAATTCTGGCTTTGAGAAGTGAGGTTTTTGGGTCATGTGGTTAACAAAGACGGAATTCATGTGGATCCCGACAAGATTGAAGCTGTGAAGAAATGGGATACACCCCGGACACCCTCAGAGATACGTCAATTCTTAGGATTGGCTGGATACTATCGTCGCTTCATTGCGAATTTCTCAAAGACTGCCCAACCGTTAACTTTGTTGACTCAGAAAGACAAGAAGTTCGATTGGGGGAAAGCACAAGAACAGGCGTTCCAAACATTGAAGGAGAAGTTGTGCAACGCACCGATATTGTCCCTCCCAGACGGAACTGATGATTTTGTGGTGTACTGTGATGCTTCACATCAAGGTTTGGGCTGTGTGCTAATGCAGAAAGATAAGGTAATTGCTTACGCCTCGCGAAAACTTAAGGTGCATGAAAAGAACTACACAACTCATGATTTGGTGTTGGGTGTTGTAGTATTTGCACTCAAGATATGGAGGCATTATCTATATGGAACCAACTGCATCATCTACACAGACCATAAGAGCCTTCAACACATCATGAATCAGAAAGAACTTAACATGCGACAATGACGCTGGGTAGAGCTACTTAGCGACTACGATTGTGAAATCCAGTATCATCTGGGGAAAGCTAACGTGGTGGCTGATGCTTTAAGCCGTAAAGAACGCGTGAAACCATTACGTGCTCGAGTGCTAGGTTTGACTATTCAAACCAATCTAAAGGCTCAGATTCAAATGGCACAGAGTGAGGCTTTGAAAGAAGAAATCCTTGTGGGAGAAGAATTCCGAGGGTGGATAAACAAAAGAGTCACAAGGATGACGGCGTACATTACTTCATGGATCGTATATGGGTCCCCAGTTGGGGAGGCGTACGTACACTAGTCTTGGATGAAGCACACAAGACTCGATACTCTGTTCATCCTGGTGCAGACAAGATGTACCATGATCTGAAGGAGCTATACTGGTGGCCATGTATGAAGAAAGATATTGCTATATATGTGAGCAAATGCTTGATTTGTTCAAAAGTCAAGGCTGAATACCAGAAACCATCAGGACTATTGCAACAACCTGAAATTCCCGAGTGGAAATGGGAGAACATTACTATGGATTTTATTACCAAACTCCCAAGAATGCCAAGTGGGCATGACTCGATATGGGTCGTGGTGGATCGAATGACAAAATCCACTCACTTCTTGCCTATCAGAGAAGACTACAAAATGGATAAGCTGGCAAGGTTGTACATCAAAGAGGTCGTGACACGACACGGGGTGCCGGTGTCAATCATATCCGACAGAGACAGTCGATTTACTTCACGCTTTTGGAAGACGTTACAGAAAGCGATAGGCACTCGATTAGACATGAGTACAGCCTATCACCCTCAGACAGACGGCCAAAGTGAACGAACAATACAAACGCTTGAGGACATGCTGAGGGCATGTGTCATTGATTTTGGTGGCAGTTGGGATGCTCATCTACCGTTGATCGAGTTTTCCTACAATAACAGTTACAATACTAGTATTGGGTGTGCACCGTTCGAAGCGTTGTATGGCCGGAAATGTAGATTGGGCCGAGATTGGTGAGAGTCAGTTAACAGGTCCCAAAATCATTCAAGAAACCACTGATAAGATCTTCTAAATCAAAGACAGACTTAAAGCTGCTAGAGATCGCCAAAAGAGCTATGCCGACAACCGTCGGAAGCCGCTAGAGTTTAACGTTGGGGATCGAGTGTTACTTAAGGTCTCTCCTTGGAAAGGAATCGTTCGGTTTGGAAAGAAAGGGAAGCTGGCCCCAAGATATGTTGGACCATTCAAGATTACCGAAAGGATTGGTCCGGTGGCGTACCGATTACGGTTGCCACAAGAGCTTAACAGTGTACATGATACCTTCCATGTATCGAACCTCAAGAAGTGTTTAGCTGACGAATCACTTCACGTACCTATTGAGGATATCAAGATTGGTCAAAAGGTTGAGGCGTAGCAAGATACCTATTGTTCGTGTGAGATGGAATTCCAAACGAGGGCCAGAGTTTACATGAGAACGTGAAGATCAGATGCGACTCAAATATCCACATCTGTTCGAGGATGACACTCTTGGACCTAGCACCAGTTGAATTTCGGGATGAAATTCCCTCAACTGGGGGATACTGTGACATCCGTCACCAAAGGTCCGTCTACTGACGTAAACCGTTAACTTTTGTTGTCGGTCATTCGTCACCCTTGTAGCCCATCTATGTGAATACTATGCCTATTTGTTTGCTTGGTTAGCCTTATACGTGTGCTATCGCTAAATCGTCATCATCTTGAAACATTATTTCAGATTTGCCCCGTTAACACTAAACGCGTCATTTTTATATAAAAGTAATTGTCATGAATAAAATCATTTTTAATTTATAAATAACATTTACGACATTTTAATCATTAATAAAACAAGACAAATTAATAATGTTTTCAACCGAAACAAAATTTAGGAACTCGGGGTAAAGTGCAGGGACTAAAAGTGACATTTTGCAAACTTGGAATGGGTATAAAAACCCCTTCCCAGCCATTTTTCACCATCTTCTTCATTTCTTCATCTTTTCTTCTCCTTCACTCTCTACACTACTCTAGCACCAAAAACCGCTCATTTTCTCGTGTTTCCACCGTCAAATCTTGGTTATCTTTGTGAATACCCATTTCTAGCAGGTAGATAACTTTGTTTGACCCGTTTATTGCTCATTTAGCTGCTGCGTTTTCTAGGGTTTCGGGTGCTCGGGTTCATCCGAGCACATGAGGTCGTGTGGGCTTGCATGTTGTGTTTCTGAGTGTGCTTCTTGTCTAGACATGTTAGGATAAGTGTTCTGGAGGTTCTTGGTGTGTGAAACCCATGCCCGGAGCAGCTGGACGCTGCTTGAGGTCTCAGCAGTCGCGACCTGCTGTGCAGGGCGACTGGGTCTCTCGGCCGACTGAGCCGTGCGGCTGGGGTGCGTCGTGCGACTGAGTCAGGCGTTTGAGTGTGCCGCGCGACTGAGCCATGCGGTTGGGCAGATCGCACGACTGAGTCATGCGTATGGGTCTGTGCGTATGAATGTGTGTACGAATGAGTCCATGCGAATGAGTATGCGTGCGAATGAGTCAGTGCGAATGAGATTGTGTGCGATTGTGCGTGAATCGCACGACTGAAAGGCCAGTCGCACGAATGAATGTTCAATCGCACGAATGAAGCTGATTCGTGCGAATGAAGTTCAATCGTGCGTATGGAGGTTGAGTCGCGCCATTGGGTCTTGCATGGTATGACTGAATGCTTGGTCACATGAATGAAGGTTCAATCGTACGAATGAAGTTGATTCGTACGACTGAAAGTCCATTCGTGCGAAAGGAGGGTGAAGTCGTGCGTCTGGTCCTGTTGTGTGACTGATGATGGTGTGTGTGTGTGTGTGTGTGGATCCCCTTTTCGGAGATCTTACGACGATATGGTAACATTAATAAAGTGTCATAGCTTGACTACAAAGATTAAAGTCATCGTTATCAACAGGCACATACTATTTAAAATAACCTAGTCTGATATGTGTATGTCTGCTTGTGTGTATACTACCCACGACCGAACCGAAACTTCCCGAACCTATTGACATCATCTTATGCTTAATGCTCATTATTAATGCTTGTCAGTAACCGTCAATAGGTGTTTGACTGTTTATAACATCCTACCGTTGGGAATATTCATCACACGTGCCTATCATTTGTTCAGTGAGTTTCGTGGCCCCTTTTTACTCTTATAAAACCTTTTCAAATATTTTCAACTTGGGGGAAAAGAATGCTCACCTACTTAACTTGCTTTCAGGCGCCTTCCCTAGTGGAAGTTGGCTGCTACTTCT